>BQNB010112647.1:0-22108 GCA_026074375.1 Tanacetum coccineum | reverse complement strand
TTTTTTTTATTTTTTTATTTTTCTTTTTTAGGTGTTAAGGGTATTGTTTCTCCTATCAAATCAAAGGATACTGTAAATAGTGATTCTCCTAGGCATAGGCGTATTACGATTACTGAGAGGGATATGCTTGTGTCAAGTAACGCACAGCCGGTCTCTCAATTTAATCCTATCACTGGTGAACTTATAATGTCTAGTGCTAATGTAAATTTTAGTGGTATTCTGCCAGTTGTTTCGGATAAGTTGACTGATTTAGAAAAGGATAAGGTTAATTTTGGAAAGGATAAGGCGTTGAAGCATAAGTTGACTGATTTAGAAAAGGATAAGGTTAATGTTGGAAAGGATAAGGCGCCGAAGCATAAGGAGCCGGTTAAGAACCCGGCTGCTGTTGTGTATAAGGCGCGGAAGCAGAAGACACTAGTTAAGAAACCGACTGTTGTTGTTGAGAAACTGGATGCTGTTGTGGATAAGGCGCCGAAGTATAAGGCGCTAGCTAAGAAATCGGCTTCTGTTATGGTTCAGGATAAAGATAATGTTACGGCGCCGGCTAAGGAACCGGCTTTTGTTGTGGTTCAGGATAAAGATAATGTTGTGGTTAATGATCCTGCTAAGTTAGACCAGGAAAAGGACAAGGAGAAGCATAAGGCGCCGGCTAAGGAACCGACTTCTGTTCTGGGAAGGGTGTGCGATGTTGCTAAGCATATTATGTTTCATGTAGAGGATGCTTTGATGAATAAGGCCGCTGATGTTAAGGAAAAGTCATATGGGAAGGGTAAGAAGTCTACTGTTTATAAGGACAATGACAAGGTATGATTCATTTTTACTTTTTAGCTTATTAAACTGCTTATTCTATGCTTATAATTTGATTCACAATAGAATCTCATGAGATTCACAACAGGATCTCATGAGATTCACAACAGGATCTCATGAGATTCTCATTTGATTTTAGTTAATCTCATATGATTCTATTCTATGCTTATAATTTGGTTCACAATAGAATCTCATGAGATTCACAATAGGATCTCATGAGATTCACAGTAGAATGTCATGTGATTTACTATGAATCATTAATTTATATAAATTAATCTCATGTGATTTACTATAGTACTGAATTTGATCAACTACAGGCTTTGTTTCAAAAGAAGAAATTGAATGTTGTTTCGAAAGACAAGCCTAAGTCTACTGTTGAAAAAGCTTCGGATGTTGTTTCAGATAAACCGGTTGTAAAGAAGAGTGTTAATGCGCCGGTTGTTGCGGCTGTTGAGAGTGTTGTTGAGAAGGATAATCCAAAGGTTATGAGTAAGGTTTCAGATAAGCCATCTAGTGTTGTTGGTAAAGATAAGGACAAGGCAAAGAACATTGCACCAAGGTTGTCAAAGCAAAAAGAAAATCCAGAATTTAAAGCTAAGGTTAATGTTAAAAGGAAAATGATTTTATCAAAGGAAAATGATAGAAAAAAGAAATTAAAAGGTAAGTCAAAGAAAGATGTATCTGATTCCGAGCTTGAGACTGATGTTGTTGATTATTCTTCTGATGAAGCTGATCGAAAGTGAAAGAAGTTGAAGATTAAGGCTGGTTTGAAGAGAAAGAGGAGTGGTTCAGATTCTTCAGATTCTTTGGAGCTTGAGACAAAAAATATTAAGCGACTGATTAGTAAATTGGAAAAGAAGGTCAAGAAACAAGAATCTGATGAAGAGATTTTTCCCAAAAAAAGGTAAGAAAAATTGACAAAGAAGGTCAAGAAAGAAGAATCTGACGAGGAGAGTGTCCCGAAGAAAGGTAAGAAAAAGAAGAAAAAGCTAACGCCTGAAGAAGCTGCATATGAAGAGTATCTTTCGAGTTTTCTGACTTTTCGTGCAAGGACAACTCCTTCTTCCCTTTTTTTTGCCATCTGAAACTCAAGAGTTGATATTTTGAGCTTTTTGTCTGGAATAGGGTTTAGTTCATTACACAATGTTTCCATAGATCAACTCCCATCGAAGTTGGGAAGGTTTGTTGTGTCCAACTTCAAACCAGAAACTTACATCTTGAGCTTGGATAGTGGCGCTAAAATTGAGGTAACCCATTCGAAAATTCATGAGATTTTAGGTGTTCTTGTTTGCGGTTATTCATTATTTGACTTGGATGAAGAGAAGCTGACCATGAGTTTGTAAGGTTGTGGGTTGGTCAATTTTACCCTACAGAATTGAAGCAAATCCTAGTTAATGATATTGCTTCCAAGTTGGTTGTTGCTCAAGAAATTGACTTTCTTTTCAAAGTTAACTTTCTTACGTTGTTTACCAACACTATGGGTAAGGTTGCTGGGTTGAAGGGACAGATATGTTTGGACATAGTTAGACGCCTTTGCGAAGATAGTGTAATTTCATATATTGATTGGTGTGGCTACATTTATGACTGTCTTCAAGGCAGTAAACTCCCGGAAGGAACTAACCATTATCTTGGTCCATTAACATTCCTTATTGTAAGTTTCTAAATTCCACTAAATGTTCTTTTTCATGCTTCTAAGTTTAGCTAAAAAAAATCTTTTGTTATCAGCTTTTATATTTAGATTCAACGAAGTTTGATAGGTTTCCTGTTGTTCGCACATGTCCAGCTATCAGAAATTGGTCATCATACTTAATGAAAAAAGGCATGATTTAGAACTTAAAGATCATGTGTTGGGGATTTTAGATCTTCATGGTGAATGGACCAAAGTTGAGGTGCGAGATGTTGAAGGTTTTATTGGTTCTTCAGAAAATTTCTGAGAAAGAGGTATGTGGTTAGTCTGCTTTCAAACATGAATCACATGAGAATCAAAGTGAATCACATGAGATCAGACAAGATCTCATGTGATTCACTTCAAATCTCATGTGATTCAAACATGAATCTCATGAGATTCATAGTGAATCACATGAGATTCATAGTGAATCACATGAGATCCTGTCTGATCTCATGTGATTTTTAATATAACATCTCATTTGTTTAACAAAAGTTCTACATTTGGTGAAATACAGGATTTCTTTAAAAAAGCTGAAGAAAAGCTTTCTTTAATTTATGCGGAAAGAGTTATGCTTGAAGAATATATAAGGAAAGCTAGTTTAGAGTATCCTGGTGATGGGAAGTTTCTTGCTCTTCATGAAAAGTATGTCAATCTTTTTAAAGATCCAATATCATTCAATGATGATGGAAATGGGGATAACGGTGGGGATGATGATGATGGAAATGGGGATAATGATGGGGATGATGATGCGAATGATGGTGATGGAAATGGGGATGAAGAAGATGCGAATGAGGGTGATAAAGATCCAAATGGGAGCAATCCGAGTTTTGGTTTTACCAAAATCAGTTTAGATGATTTTGGCAATGATAGCGGTCCAACTGAAAAAGAGTCAGTCGATCAAACTGAACAAGGAACCGTTGTTGAAGGAAATCTAGCTGAAGAATGTGAAATCATGAGTACACCCGAGAATTATACACAATGGTTAAAAAGAAATGCAGATTTAGTTGGAGAGACGATTGATTCTATAACTGCTGAGTACTTATACGTAATATTCTTACTCTACAGCTTTTTGCCTATTTCATAAATATTATTTATTTTTAATTAAATCTCTTCTTTTTTTAGGGTGATTTATTTGGTGATAATTTGGTGACAATGGAAGTAATGAATCAAGGGCTGCCTACTCCCGAAAGAATGCTTACTAGTGTTTCTAATGTAAGTCCCAGTCCTGAAAAGCGAATTGTGAACCCTTCTTGTTACCTGTTATCCCCGTACATGAACAAGAAGACAAAAGTTGTTCCCAAAATTAAAAGGCTTGAGTTTATTCTTGGTAACAGTTTGTTTGCAATGGAGGGTGACAAAATGTAAGTTAATATAAATCTCGTATAAATCTTGTTTTATTTTTGTTTTGAATTAAATGTGATTCACTTTTAATCTCCTGTGATTCACATTGAATCACATGAGATTCAAAGTGATTCATTTGAATCTCATGAGATTCAATGTGAATCACAGGTGATTCAATGTGAATCTTTTGTGATTCCATGTGAATCTTATGAGATTTTGTCTAGTGTTTGTTATTTTAAGCCAAGTTTTTTTTATATATTTACATTATGCACATGTTTTTCATATAGTGAGAATGTTTTTGAAGCACATTGTGGGAAGTTCATTGTATTTGGA
Organism: Tanacetum coccineum; assembly: GCA_026074375.1. Lineage (NCBI taxonomy): Eukaryota > Viridiplantae > Streptophyta > Magnoliopsida > Asterales > Asteraceae > Tanacetum > Tanacetum coccineum. The sequence continues at coordinate 17,958 of BQNB010112647.1, read as the reverse complement.
ATTCGTTTGAATTTGGAAACTTTAGCACCGGGTTTGTGGCTTGATGCGAATGTGATCAACTGTTGGGGTGCAGTTCTTAATCATGAAGAGAGTTTTCGAGCTGCTGAATCAAAATCAAGGCACTTTTTCCCAACTGGTTGTATTGTAAGTGTTATAAATTCATAAATTATTATACAAGTATTTTGTTTTTTGATGATACATTTAAGTATGATATATAATACAGACAAAATCTATGTTTGATGTTCCTTAACAAAATATGATGGTTATCGCAGACACCTCCCTTATCCTCTTTGGTTTATTCGTGTTTCGAAAAGTCTCAAGTCTTAAGCTATGAACTACTAAGACTCTGATATTTGTTTGTCATTGTTGAAAATACATTGTATGTTTTGGTGAGCTAATGTGGACTGACTATGTAAGAAGAAAGTACAACCATTTTTAAATCCATGTCCATTCAATAGCCAGATACTCTTGTCAAATAAGATCACTGTATCTTAGTCAAACACTGGACTACATCAAAGGATTAAAATCTGACATACTTCGAGTGTTGTAGATTCTAAATTGTTTTGTTATCAAAGATGCTCAATTTTAATAGAAATAATATATCAAAAACATTCAAGAAAGCACAAGGATAATACAGATACTATAATTAAGGATAATGAGATCCTAGACTCATGTTATCATTTGAAAGAGTATGAGAGGTAATGTTTGAGAGCTTGATAGAGATGTTGAAGGCAAATCTCAGATTAACCGTTAAATTTTTGAGGAATGGTAGAGTGAATTTGTAGAGCTCCTGAGAATAGATTCATCGTAATTTAATAAAAATGACTGGAGGACCTTTGGATGAAGTAGTATCGTTGGATTGCTCGCTCTAAAGACTCAATGTCAGTTGCTCGAAGGAGGTGTTAGACGATGTGGTGTGTGAAATATAGGATCGTTGTGGGATATGATATCGAAATGTAAACAAGATTTATCTTGGGTACAAACGATATCGTCACAATAAAGCATGAATTTTCGACGATCTTCTCTACAGTGTAGAATATCTTGTTCATTAGGTGTCGGTGCTTCACGGTAGGTTAAGAGAGTAGTGTATTAGTTGTGAAATGATTGGATCTAGTCAAGGTATACCTACTATGAATTCCGTGAGTAGATATTAAGGTTAGACTTCTTGCGATAGGTCGTGTCTAGATTTAAAATTTGAACTCGCGTTCAAAGAAAATGAATTAATTGTATTGGCAACTGCGTTAATCTTTTGGGACTAGTCACAATGTGCGGATCTGTATAGGAAATTATATATAATGTCTTTTTCGTTTGTCTATTTCGCTATATTTAAAGGAAAGCTTAAAGTAAAATTCTACGGCTATCAAGATTTATTGACAATGAATCAATACAGATGCTAGTCAGGAACCAGTAATGAAAACATTAAATTTGAATCAATAAGTAAACAAATATCATTAATCATGTTCGTTGAAATTAACAGATTTTTGAAAAACAATTTGCTTGCTCTCATATCCACTTTCAAGTACTTTAGTTTCTAACTAAATTCTTGAAGAGTTTGAGATACATCTTGATAATATCCACTAAAATTCAGAAGACAGTCAAACGTGTCTTTCGTGTACGAGTTGATCGCTAACAGTCATTTTCACCATGGCGGCAATTGTGAGGTTGGATGCATACCAAATCGATGTTGTATGTACACATGGTGGAGGTTGCTCGACTGACGGCGAAGAGTGGCGGATCGCGACCGATTTAAAACCACAAAGGTGTTGCGACGTGCGTATTGACTTGCGCGGTTGTTGTTTTGGTACATCTTTTGATAGTGTGTGTGTTGTAACATGGCTGGGCGTGGGGTGTGTGTCGATGGTGGTTGATGACAAACTGTGGGTGCGATGTCGGTGTTGCGGCGGTGGGGTGTTTCTGGCGAGATTCGTTTGATTTCCAGCGAGGGGTTGTTGTGTTTCCGGTGGAGAGGGTGGGTAGATGATGTGTGTGTGTGTGTGTTTTACGATGAGATGAAATGAAATGAAAGGGTACAATTTTTTGTGAGCTGAAGAGTTTTATTACAAAATTACGTAAATGCCCCTCAAAGATAAATTGAGACCGTTGATTGATCTGAAAATGAAAGGTTTGAGATGGAGCTGTGTTTATCTTTCTTCTGTGTTACTGTACATGTTCCGTGGGAAAACTTTTTGTTCTTGATTATTTACTATGTTTATTTAGTTTCATAATAGAATTAGGTATCTTTTTCATCAAGATTATATTAACTTATAAATATAGGTTAGAGTTAAGTACATTTTTGGTCCTTGTGGTTTTGTGCGATTTCACTTTTGGTCCAAAATTCAAAAAAGGTTTGGTTTTGGTCCAAAAATATAGTTTCGGTCAACTTTTAGTCCAATCTCGTGAATTTGCACTAAAATTTTTGGACTAAAAGTGAAACGAAACTATGTCTTTTTGGACGCAAAAGTGTTAACGCAACTAGTCTTTTGGACCTCAAAAGGAAACGGAAACTATGTGTTTGGACCAAAATCAAACTTTTTTTTATTTTTGGACCAGTAAAGTGAGGTTATAATAAAATTATAATTGCCATCAAACCACAAGGACCAAAAAATGTACTTAGTACTCTATAGGTTTATTGTATCTTAGTTAAAACACAATCAATAATACATAATCTTTGCTATTTAACAATAACAACAAGAATTATATATCTGATATTCTTATGTTTTTAATTTATTTGTGAATCAATTTATAAATTGTAAATGGCTATCTATCGCGCGAAAAAGTATTATCAAAAAACTCACGAATTTTCTATTATTTAAAAGTCTTGCAAACCCAATCTCAAACCCTTTTAGAATAAGCAAACGACAATTTTCATTACCGTTACCTTTTAACTAAAGATTTTTGTGCAGTCAGATTATGGATACGCCGAAAAACATGGATTATGTGTTCATTTGTCCAACCAGGAAGAGCTATCTTTTGTCGTTTGTTGAAATCTCTATCATCACAATAGACGCATCAAAGAGCTCATTGATCTCTCTACACCCGAACTGTACTTGACTCTTTTGATGCTTGTGTATTTTATCTCTTTTTGGTAGTTAGAAATGGTTGTAATTTTTCACTTTTGTCCTAGTAGATTTGTTACTTGTGATCACTGCTGACCCCAATGGGATGGTTGTTTTAGTAAAATGTAGTTGGTTTGCCTTAAACCCTTGTAATGAGTGGTTCTACAAGTCTCACAACTGCGCTTCTGGTTAATTGTTTGCAACTGAAAATAGATCAAACGAACAAGTTTATTGTTTGTAATGTCATAACCCGCTAGAAGCTAGTCATTTAATGAGAAAATATTTATCTTTAATGAAGAATTATAGATCGGGCCACTTTACTCATGAATACGCAACAAAGATTAGTTAATTTCATGGTTGACATGACTTCAATGTGTAACATTCAATACCGCCACAAAAGTTCCAGCATACTTACTATTACAGGTTCCTGCTCTAATGGACCAGGCTCTAATAAATTAAAACAGACATGACAGTAACTAATAAGTGTTTGAAGCACCAAGTCCCACCCAGAACTCGGGTGATTGTTGTGTTGAAATATTCTAAGTATTATCACTGAAATAATCCAAACAAAATTATTTAACGTTCCATTGTACTTAAAACCCACAAAGAATATAAAATAGTCCATGCAACAGAACCATGTTGTGTTATGCTGTCTAACAGTGACCAGCTAAATGATTTTATCTCGCAAGAGAGGACAGAACAAATCTAAGCTGTTGTTTGCAATTTCCAGAAGTGCCTAGTGTCCCTGTAATGGTCATTTGAGTCTTGAATAAGATGTTCCTCAAGTAAGATCCGAAACGTGAAAAAAATTTTTTCTGCGGACCACATTCGAGATGTTTCCATAGTTAAAATTCTAGCTAGAGAATCAAAAAAAAACCGTTCTAATGCTTGGACCCATGGAAGCTCTTTCTTGCTTTCGCTTCTTACCAGGTTTCTTCTCGCCTCCACAATTTTCGAGTCTCATGTCAAGAAAACAGCTGCCAAATAACTACTAAAGATTCACGTTACAATTTCTCAAGTTCAGGCATCTCTCGAATTGAGCTACATACGAGTCTAGAACTTTGGACGATAAAATTGTGGAAAAACAGTAGAAGAAATAAAAATGCAAAATATCTGATTCATTATGGTTCTTGAACGGTCAAAATGGACGCCAAGTGTAAGGCATTAGTAGAATAGAGTTCAATTCTTAATTCACACGTAATATCAGTTGTGCGGTCCAAATGGCTATGGGGTGGTTTATGAGTAGCGTCAAATCGTCTAAACAGTCCGGTTCGGGTGTGATCTCATACAGGAACTCAGTTATTTAGCTTCGGTGAAGATACGGCAGCCGAACCGGGCTTGCCCTAGTACCGCCCTGAACTGGCTTTTTGGAACCGGTTTAGTGTACCGGTGTTGAGCCGAAAACCGGGTTTGACCGCGGTTTGGAACGGTTAGGTTCCAGGTTAACTCACTAAAACGGTTGACAGGGTTTTTTTTTTCTATTTGAATATTTCTTGGTGTTGTATATACTATAAACGATGAAAAACGATTAGAAGCAATTTAACCTAGTAACTTTTATTGAATACAAACCATAATATTAGATACAACGATAATACATAAACATAATGAGGAAAATACATAAGAGAAATACAACAAAAGATTAGGAAATACAACACAGTATACTTAGATATGTATAAGGTGTAACCATGTGTAGAGAAATAGAACCTCCTCTCCTCTCTCCGGTTGTGGTCATTCTTCGTGACTCGATTGCTCATTCATTATAATCACGACTGTTGTTGTGTGACTTTGATGACAAAGAGCCATCCGCTACTAGCTCTACGCTATTTCTTGATCGGTAAAGATTGAGTGTGACTTCTTTTTGTTGCACCTCGTCATTAAAGACACCTTCTTCAACGTCTAAGGGTAGTTCAAGAGGAGAGGTGTTTTGTTTACGCTCCTGAGTGTTTAAGTGATCCTTCAAGCACATGCACATCTCTAAAGACTCCGGAGTTAGTCTTGTTCTTCGGATTGTCAACAACCTACCACTTGTTGAAAATGCTGATTCAGATGCTACCGAAGAAGCTTGGACACTTAATATATCCATGGCCATGCGGGATAGAACAGGAAACTGATTTTCCTTTGATTTCCAAAACCCCAATACATCATAAGATGCAAAGTCCTTGGGCTGAAGTCCTGAGACAAAATCTGTTTTGAGATATTGCTCATACTCGGAGGACATTGTAGGATCACCCCTTGACTTCTTTTTTTTATGTTGGGTTAAACCGTGTAGCAAACGAGCATAAGGATCACGACTCACCCCCGATGAAGAACCCCCACCACTTGTTGATTGAGTCTGGTTAGTACCATATTTTGTATAATACATATTATACAAACCTTGAAAAGATTCGTGAAACCAATCCAATGACCTAGTTGCAAAACCATCATCTTGAAACTCCAAGTCCCTACTTATATTCTCGATAAGATAGTCTACCCCGGATACATTAAAACATGGATTTAAAGCGGCTGAACAAGTAATTATCGGTGGCATGTTTTCAAAATACTTCCTAAGTTTTTTCTTCATTGGTTTAACCATACATGACAACAACCCCCCCTCAAGTTCTAAATCAGATAATTTGCAACTTATGAAAAAAATCTGTTGAAGTACCAATGGAGATGTTGGGTAGTAAACCCCCGACAAAATAACCGTAGCATTTTGAAACACTTCAAGTAATGGGTTTAACGATTCAATAAGAACCCAATATTCATCCGGAAATTTTTTAAACCTTCTACCATTCTTAGTGACCAAATATTCATGAAAATACACCAACGTCATTTTCTGTTTCAAACCACTTTCGAACATTTCAAAAGTGGAGTTCCATCGTGTATCAACGTCCCAATTTGGTGAATAACAAGGTTTTTCTGCATCCTTACAGACTTTAATATAGCGTTTTCGGATTTTATCACCAGATTTGAAAACATCTTTTAACATTTGTTTGAAAGACTCTTTCATTTGATTAATTATGGGGACCTTTAAACCAGCTTGCACAACCAAGTTAATGATGTGTGCAACACAACGACTGTGATAAAACCTACCCCCCATTGGTGGGTTGTATTTTAATTTTAGTTTATCCATGGCGCTTGTGTTATTGCTAGCATTGTCCAAAGTAATTGACATAATTTTTTCTTTCAAACCATACATGACAAAGACTTTTTCCAACATATACTTCAAGTTTGTACCCGAGTGAACTAACGAAAACTCTTCGAACGAAATGACCCGCTTCATCATTTGCCAAGTACTAGGTTCAATCCAATGTGCGGTAACACACATGTAAGAACCGGGCAAATTATGAGGAGCGGACCATATGTCCGTTGTTAGGTTGACCTTATTATTTAAGTTACCAAAACCATCAATTGTTGCTTGTTTAGCCGCTACCCATAGTTTCATTGCATCACGTTTTAGAGTAGAACGACTTACATGAGTGTATCGCGGTTGCATAGTGTTTTGGAACACCCTCGTTGTCTGCTCGTGGTCAAAGTGGTTGAATGGTAACCCCCGTTGAATCACCAACCCCGCGAATTGTTCACGAAGATAATCCGGATTGAACATGAAAATTTGCCCATCTCTTCCCATCAACGTTTGCCCCGCTTCCGGATTTTGATTCTGCTGCGCCTTTAATACTTCACAATGCGGATGACTTATATGATGCTTCAACGTCGTGTTGGAACCCACCGACACGAAGAATTTTAAGCATTGCTTGGCATTGAGTTTTTGATGAACGTTGGTATTAAAGCACAGAGTTGAAGTCTTTCAAAATTTCATTGTTTCGAGTGGTTTGTATATGATTTCACGATATGCCCCAGTGCACTTGTTGAACAACATCGGTAGTAGCTGAGTCTGAGGAGATTGACTTGCATTGAGGTGGATGGTTTGTTTTTTGTTAAGAAAGGATTGTATGTATGTAAGTTGTGATTTAAGTTGTAATATACACCATTACTTTTTAGGATAAGAAAATCAGTTATCCTATCCTGGTGTTCCACAAAGAAAATCTAAATAGATAAGAAACTGATAAAGTAAATTCTCCGGGACCCATTTTGAATCCAAAAAAAATCGGGTCGGGTCAAAAAGGTTCCAAAAAAAAACGGTGGTCAAACCTCTAGTGGGGTGTAAGGGTTGGCAGAGGAAAAAAGCCAAACGGTTTCAAAACCACCCGTTTTGGCCAAAAAACCGGGGTTGTGTTGGGTGTTGAACCGGTTTGGTCATAACGCGGTTTGACGGTTCGGTTTTTTTCGGGGTGGAAAACGGTTTTCGGTTTGGCAACCGGTTTTTTTGCTCACCCCTACCCACCACGAACATCATACCTTTTTGGCAACATACAACAATAACTTAATAACTTGCTTTTGGTAACAAGAAAAAGTTCTGTTAAAAAATGTCTCTTATCATTTTATGCATGATATTTATATTTATATATATACTAAATGTTACTAAATCGTGTATCATTTTTTTAATTCTTAAATTATTTTTTTAATCTCAAGGTTAATTAGCTTAGCCCACTAACTATATCAGAGCCCATTCGGTTTCTATCTCAAAATGGCATAAACCCCACTGGATCAGATGTGGGCTATCAAAAAGGATAGACTGACATGGAAAGTATCAAGACCCAAAACAATTAAATGACATTTAGTGAACCTTACAAATTACAACTTGAGTATAACACGTAAAAAGCCAAAACTATACAAAACAAAACACACTAAAAAAGACCCGCCGCAGCAAATCGCTGCTCTTCAATACTTGTTAATAATAAAAAGAGAAAAATTCATTTATGTTGTAAAACAACGGGCCTAGTGGCACAATAAGATCAATAAACAAGAGTATGAAAGAAGAAGATAGAACTTATTATTGGTGTGTCTCACGTTACATTAGGTGCCTCTATTTATTAGGACCTCAATATCATTGGTATTAAGTACAATATAGGGAGTTACAAGACTAATCATAATGGTGGATGTTACAAGACCAATCATAAAGGTGTAGGTTACTAGTTAGGGGTATAAATGTGTACAATCATTACTAATATATATTCATAACATTCCTCCTTGATTGTACATCATTCAAAATATAACGAATACCCTTGGGATACTGCCTCATTAAAAACCTTGCTAGGAAAAAAACCCAGTGGGAGAAAAACAATAGCTAAGGGAAAAAGAGTGCAGTGCGTATTAACCCCCTCATGATCACTTCACTTGAGCTCACTGAATCGCCGCATTCTGATGTATCACACCCCGCCAAGGCGGAAACGCGAGGCGTAACGAGAAAGGATATCATCACAACACAATGGCGTCTATAAAGAGAATTCTACATGCAATAAATAAACTAGTATTAGACACAAATATGTCCATAACAATCACCCTAAAAATGATCCAAAATCCAAAAGGCGTCTTTATGACTGAAACGAAAAGTTTGCCGTCGTTAGTAGACATGGCAACAAGTATCCATAATTCAAACAATCAATATTCTAGACTCAAAGCATTTAATCTACCATGACTATCCTATGTAGCTTTCTAGCCAATTCTCTCTACTCTTATTCCCCATGATGCCTATTGGAAATGATATGCTTTAAACGTCAACATAATGTTGGTGAGAGTCATAGGTTTATGACACAGCCAATAACTGCTTTGATATCACTGTGATAAAATAAACACATTGCATAGCGACATAAAAAATAACTATCTAAACAAGTAACATTGCAATCTCCAATAAACCACATTGAGACGCTCACGCTCAAACATATCCCTATCCACAACAATGAGACAATCACGCTCACTATTAACAATCTACAATAATGAGATGATCACGCTTACTATTAACAATCCACAACAATGAGATGATCACGCTCACTTCTAACAATCCATCAATGCCTTGAGACGGTCACACTCAAGCATAATTATATCCATATCATATGAGCAAGGGTTTAGACATAACATATCAATAGTTCTTCGTATTAGCCCATGGCCTCATTTATAACACATTTATCAAAGCAACTAAAACATTTAAACTCTTAGGCATCTTTTTCTCAAGACATATGTAAAAGGGGCTATGAAAAAATCATTGGTCTAAAGCAATTCCCAAAATCCTCGCACAAAGCTAAACAACAAAATAACATGTGTTACACGCTACTAAGCCAAAAGCTTAAGCACATGTAACAATCATATGATGGATGTATAAGGTTTTTATTTACCCTCATGGGTCACCCCGACACTATGCCCAACATTTACCAATTCGTTTACACACTTTTTCAATGTTCAACAATTTACCCAAAAACGCAAAATTTTAGTGTCACTTTACTATTTTCTAAACCACACCTACTGACCTTTATAAATTTTACCAAAAATCACGCATTCAATATTATGAGTTTAATATCTCCATGATTTTTCCACTAATTTATATCCCCTCTTAAGTGCCCCAAATAAAATCAAACTTTTAACTACTCAGTTTCGGATCTGTACGAACACTAAAAAGTTTGGACCTAAAAACCATACGTAGACTCCAAATCAGAAGCTCTTCTTTGGGGGATTTTTAATAGACACATAGAACTAAACTCCTGTAGATTGGCTAATCCTAATTAAAATTTTAAGTGGTGGTTTTACACCTCGTAATCTAACCTAAATTTGACCCGAATTTACTGCTTTAACAACCTTTCTTGTAACCAACATTTGAATGACTTTTCGACCTTAAAAACTTTCGAGTGGCCAGATTTTTCTGGTAATAGACTCTTCTGAGACTACAAACCTAGGCTCAAGTATCATATCAAATTCATGCTTTTATACCCTAGATATCATCAAAAAAACCACAACCCTAACTTCTGCCAAACCCTTATTCAAGTTTTAACGCGAATTTAAACCTAATCCAATTACACCCATAAGTCTTCTAATAAACCTAATTACTTTATATCTATGTTTTATTTTATCAATAATATCAGATGTTTTGAAACCTTAATTATCCATCTTATTAATTATTACCATTGATTTAATGATATACTAATTACAAAAAGCTTAATTGAATCTTACCTTAACTCTTGTTTCGTGAACAACAAATCACCTAGCTTGATCTTGAATAAATAAATTTTTTTTTCTCTCTCTCTGCCATTGAGTTCGATCAGTTAAAAAATATAGGGGTTATGAGTTTGTATTTATAGTGTGGGGAAAAGGATATAGATAATTACCAAATTAGAATCCTAATTATACTAAAATTAGTTTTTCCCTTAATTAGAGTCCTACTATGATTGGGCTTTATTTTTTTTTTCTAAAATTCGTATTTACTATTCATGTATAATTTTTTTTTATCTTTTATTAGTTAATTAATTACCTTCAATACTTTAAATTTTTATAAAAATCTAAGCTAATTTGGTAAACCATTTTGCTTATAAACTACTTTCTAAAAATAACTTTTTATTTTCAAATTCACTTTCTATATATAGAAAGTTTACTACCAACTTCCATATTTCAACCACATTATTCCTTTCTCATATCACACACTTCCTATAAACGCTTAATCCTTAAAACCAAGTATTGACGTAGCATGCATGCACACGTGTGGATCCCTTTGAATATAGATCTTACTACCTTGTTAAGGGTTGTAGCTAATATGAATAGATTCACACAAACTACAGGTGAAACAATGATTAAGAACACTATAAGTTATGCGGAATCTAACTTATAATGCAAAGAAGAACAATGACTATTGATAACTAAGTTTTTGTATTAATTGCTAACTATGATATTGACAATGAACTGATGTATCTAACTATGCCGTAAGGGTTCCTTTTATACACCAAGGAAAACCCTAATCCTGGCTTACAAAACACGTAAAAGATAATGCATATCTTTTCCTATAATATCTCATGCATATCTCTTAAACGGTACTAACTATTTTATACTAACGGTACTAACTATCTGAGCTTGTACTAACATTTTGGTACTCTAGTACTAATATTTTTGGCAGGTACTTAGATATATAACATTTACTTGGTACTAAGTCAGGAATGTATAATTCCCAACAATCCTACCCTAAACATGATTGTTGAACTTGTTTAACTTCATGTTTCTTCGGTGTAGATTCTTCATGGAGGATGTATTCAAACACTCTGACAAATATTGATCTGATCTTAAAGTTTCTTTAACATCTTTTGCTATCCTTCTGTAACATATCTTCAACAATACAGCAACATCTTTGCTGCAACAATCCAACTAAGTTGGATTTGTAGTTTTTTGCAAACTACCAGCCATAAACGGATTTGATATTCCTTTACTAGTAGCCATTTGCTCTGGGATAGTCAACTCTTTATTTCAAAATATGGTGAGTTAATTACCATATAGTTTTTGGTAAACTGTTAACAATCAATGGAATTGACTTGTCTTTACCAAACACCGTTTGCTTTTGGACTAGCTTCATTGCTTCTTCCCATAAACATGGTTGCATTGTAAACCATTTATAGTTTTTGCAAATTATAAGCAATATCAAATATTTGGTAGTCTGTTACAATAATTGTTGGAATCCTTGGACTGCCAACTCTTACATGAAGCAATGTGAGTGGGGAACCTACAATTGTTGGTAAATTGGTCAACCATAAACGGATTTGTTTTTCTTTTAATTTTGATCCATGAAAATGGATGTTTGATTCTGGAAATGCATGTTATATGATGTATGAGTTGTGTTTAAGAGCTTGGTATGGCATTGCATGTGATTGGTTAGAGATAGGATTGAAGTTTGGATAGGTTTTAAAGTAAATATTTGGGACTGTTTAGAAATAGTAGAAAAAACGTGTCATAGAAGATATATTTTGGCTTGGAGCCTATGATTAAATTACATGTTAGGAAAGATACATGTCTTGGCATCATAGGATAGTTGGATGCCCAACCAACTCCTTGGGATGAGGGAGTTCTGGTCAAAATAAGAAAATAGGTCAAATCTGGACCTATGATTAGAAAACGAGTTAAGCTCCAAGTTTTTGCAATAAAAGGTTACGTTTTAAAGATTGGGTCAGTGGTAGACATCTTAAGGAAGCTATATCTTTTGGACTCACCTTCATTGCTATCATGGTTTAGGATTTATGGCCGTTTTAGTAAAGGGTAAAAGTTTTGGAAACTTTCTGTTTTGGGTAACCAGGGGTAAAACAGTCTTTTCACATAGTTATGAAACCTTGTAGATTATGAGTCTTACATTTTTGGAAACTAGACACAAATATATTTCCAGGAGTGAAAGCCTCATAATTAGAACATTTGTGAGCTAGGAGATATGAGTCCATGAAGTCGAGTTAAAATCAGAAACTGAGTTTTTACGTCTAGTCTCTAGTCTCAAATTTAAAAAACGTTTAGTACCCTTTGATAAAATAAAATTATAAAAAGCCGAAACTTAGTAGGTGTTTATTTACCTATAAGACCAGATCACAAGTCATTTTGGGTATTTTTTTATTTTAAAATGGATTTGTTGGAAAGTTCTGTTTAGTGTGGTAATGCTCATTTTATCTTGGAATAAACACTCATGATCACTTGTTTAATTTTTACGTATTGTTACTTTCTACGTACTAAGTCGCGTCACGTCTTTTAGGAGGTGCTTAGGAGTACTTCCCGCTCGTTCGAGACTTGTCATACTTCTGATCTAATTGTTCTTACGGTGAGTTCATAGCCTCGCCTTTCTATTATAATGTTTTTACTAAACCCCCACGAAGGAGCCTGCTTTACCCTCATTTCATACTTTTTACTTGATAGTGTTTTAAATTGAACACATGTTGATTTTTAGTATGCTGGTTCCGGATTGTGAATATTGCTAAGTACCCTATTGCAAAAGGGCCCCCTAATTTTTATGACTGGTAATTACATGATGATTGGGCGTTAAGAGCTTATTTTTTAAGATAGTACATTAAGTTAGATCTATTGGGTTCGGTGACTACTTTCTGTGTCTGGGGTTGTGCCAATCCATGGCACGACTCCGAAGAACAGAATCACCCCTTAAAGGATCATTTTGTATTCGAGAATTTCTTTGGTATATGGCAATTTTACTAGTTGTGGGGCAAGTCAAGCCAATTGGTTACATATTATAATTGTTGGTTAAGTTTCAGTGGCATGGCTTTAGGCCATTAGTGATTATAACTTGTTATTTGAGTCACAAGTTTGTGTATGATTAAATAGACTTGTGTTCACTCTTTATTTTTATAAACTCTATGGATCACTCAAGACGTTTTTTGTGGTCCTTGTTTAGATGTTTTATCTAAGGTATTAGGGTGATGGGTCTTGGAAGTGGCGAATGGAAGTTTAGTTGTAGCAGCGAAATGTTTTGACCTAAACTTGTTTTTGGTTCATTAAAAAAAAACATTTGTGTTTATAGTTTTAAAACTTATGTTATGATGTTTGTATAGGAGACGATCTTTTGTGGACAAATTTTCGGCACTCCTGATCTTACATGAATGGTGACAATGTTATGTTTTTTTTAAACGACCTTTTTGAGTGGTCTTTTATTCTTATTGTTGTTGTGCTTATGACTTAACAACCCAAAATTGTTGGTTCCGCTGCGTTAAAGAATGTGGGCGTTGTTAATAACCTACTACTGGTTAGAGTGAACCCTCCTATAAACTTTGTTTTACTCTCATTTTTTGAGTATTTGGGGGGATATCCCTAGAAAAACTTACTGTGCCATTCCATTCTTTTAATACACCACAAATATTTGTTTCGTTCCACCTTAGCCTACCCTATTAGATTAAGTCCTTTTTCTTTTTCGGTTGCTAGTTGATTTTGTGTAAAGTATTGTATTTCTTGTGTCGAGATGTCAATTTTCTATCTCTGGTATGGTCGGGAAATTGCACAACGCAATTGGGTATGTGTTGATTTTCTATCCATGGTTAGGTCAGGAAATTACATAACACAATGGGAATGTAAAAGTAGTAGTTCGCTCGTGTATTCTTACTACTTTGTTATTATGATCGGATATTTTTTATCTAGATTTATTGTAGTCATGAGATGGTGAAATTTTACACATTAGATTTGCTTTCCAGTTCTTAGTACTATTAAAAAAAACAAAAAAATCAGAAAAATACAAAAAAAGATATTTGTTGTATTAGAGTTGGTACGTAATATAAACCAACTATGTAAAAGTATGTATAAAGTGGTAAAAATCACCACTAGAATTGTAATTGGGATGATTGGACGTTGACCGTTATAGGAACGTCAACTAAGGTTTGTTTTCATTGATTTATTGATCAAGACATTTTCTGAGTCTGATTCATGTCTTCTATAAACAACTTTTACAAAAGCACATTTTTTATAAACAAAAAATAAGCACAAAAATAAGCTGTTAAAGTTGACAGAATAAGTTATATTACACTAAGTGACCTTTAAGCTAAACTATTAAGCACAAATAAGCTAAGAAAACTCAAAATAAGCTAAAACAGATAAAAGGCTATATCTAAAAAGCATTTTTGAACAAAAATAAGCAACTAAAATAAGCTAGAATGACAGAATACTTAAAAGGCTTTAAAACTTAAAATTTCAAACTAAAAGTGCAAATAAGCTCAAATAAGCTCTAACTTAAAGGAAATAAGCTAAAATGGATTTAAACTAACCTAATAAGCTATACTAAACCTAAATTAAGCAAATTCAATAAGCAAATAAGCTTAAATAAGCAAATGAGCTTTTTGGCCAAACTGTTAAGCAAACAGCCAAAAAGGGACTTTTCTAACTTAAAAATAAGCTAGCAAACAGATCCTTATGGCTTAGTGGCTTATACCACTAAAAAGCTTGGCCAAAAAGCTACTTAAATCAACAATAAAAAAGCAGTTTGAAATTCAAATAAGCCCTTAAAAGGCTTAATGAAAAAGCTAGTTCACACAGATTCAACACTTAGAATTTTTTTTGCAATCTTCACAAAACCAAACTTTTGAGCTTAAAAATAAGCAAACAAACAGAACCTTATGGCTATATTGTAACAACTGGCAATTTTCAAAACTTTAAATAATAAATCCTAATTATTATTACATATCTCTCATTTATAAATTTACTTTTCAGACTTATTTGACTTGAAAACGAAAAGATAAATGTAATTTTCTTTTAGTTTGACTTATCAAAAACGACCCGTTAAAATGTGTTATTAAATATGGGGTATACTAGCGTTTAACATAAAACGACATTCCGGACAACTTTTTAGTTTTGCCCGAGACCTGAAAACAAGCAGAGAATGACTAAAATAGTCTCGCAAAGTTTTGAACACCGCACGCAACGCGTACCGACACAAAAATAATTAAATTTATATTTAATTATCACTTTTATTAAATAAAAATATTTAATAAATTATTTACCATTTTTTTTCGGAAACGTTTGTTGAAAACGCGAATATTTAAATTAAAGTTTTATTTTTCGGACAAAGCATGCCCGTGATACCTGATGGATACACAAATACATAATAGACATTTAAATAAATTTTATAACACATTTATAAAATTCTAGTCATGTAAAAACTCATTTTCGATGGAAAAATTATTTGGAAAACAATGGCGCAAATTTCGTGTCTTGAATCGACCGTTAACTAGTTCAAACGAGTCCCGAACCATTAATTACCAAAATTTACACCTTAGGTCCCTGTGGTAATATTTTCAGCATCAACCCTCAAGTATTATAAACTTTTCATTGTGTTTTAAAACTTTTATTTAGTATAAATAGAAAAATAAAAGGGTTACATCTCATTTTTTTTATAAAAACACACACATACATCTCTCTCTTCTCTCCCATTTTCCGGCCACCGCCGCCGGTCAACTACCACCACCGCCGAAAAACTTTTCCGGCGAGTTTTCCGGCCGAGTCCAAAAATGTTCCCCGCCACCCGATCTATCCGACCTACTACACCACTCGCCATCACGCGCCTCTCTATCACCACCACCACTCAACCCCCGCTGCCACTCCAACATCACCACCACGATTAAACTTATTCATTTTCTTGATTTGGTTTTTCTTATTGGTTCTTTGGTTTTGACTAGTATGCACGCCCGAAAGGGGTGCTTATTTTTGAGTTTAAACAGCCCAAAGGAGCGTTTGTTTCTGCGTTTTACGGCCCCAAAGGGGTGTTTGTTGCTGCGTTTTGCAGCCATAAAGGTGCGTTTGGCTTAGCAGCAGCCCCATAAGGGTCTGTTTGGTTTAGCAGCAGCCTTTAGGGGTGTTTGTTTCGCTGTTCAGCGACCCGTAAGGGTGCGTTTGGGACAGCAGCCCGTAAAGGGATCAGGTGGATATTGCCAAAAATAAATACAAATTTGCATTATAACACAATATTTTCTACAACAATGAAGGTTGTTAACATTGATATATTAATATATTTAATGTAATCACGTAACTATAAGCTAAATTAAAATAACTGTTTATGTTGTAATATGTTATATGCAACAAACTATGTATTGTACATATAAACAGTAAAAAGCTTAAAATAAAAAATGTGTATGTAGTGTGTTATGTTAGATATGTAGAACATGGATTGATTAAAGTGGAACACATTGAGTTTTGTAAAAAAATGGGAAAAGTCGTATAAACGAATAGGTCATGCCAAAATTTATAAAAATTTCTATACTATCTTTCACTTAAATTTCTATTATCTTAGAAAAAAAACTATAAAAGAACGAGATATAGTTTTAAGATTATTTATTAGAAATAATACTATAACCTCGTAAATAAACGGAAAATATACTTTTACGAATGAGACAACTAGTTTAGTTAAAACGCGTAACGAAATACTAAATTATAAAATATTATTTTATAATCCCCGACTAATAGATAAAATAATAACTTTTGTAAAAAACTTTAAAAACGACATTTATTTAATTCGTAACTTTAAAACGTGTGTTTATTTGTATGCAAGGACTCTATATTAATTAAATGGGTGATTTCTGAGCATGTGTCGAAAGATTATGTTTCAATTATTTTTCTTACATTTCTTATATAATACTTGTATAGTATTATATATTGCGACTTATTCTTTTGGTTGTTTGTCTTTATTATATAATTCACCATATGGATTATATAATTGTTTCTTTTTTTTGTAATATATACGGAATATATTACATACTTTGCTTTTACCTTTCTGTTTATTTTATTTAACCAACCACCAAACTCTTACAACTTGGAACCTCGATCCTTTATCAACGTGTCTCGTTGATGTACTCATCTATCGGAACCCAAACGCATCATCCTAGGCTAGTGGGTCTTAGCCGTTAAGATAAACCGCAACTTCTTGATCGAGCCGCTTGGTCTTCCGTTTGTGTTGTGCATATTAGATGCCTATCTATCAATCGTTCTGCAACATCAAGGTGGGTTCATAGCCCCACCTTTTCTCTTTTAAATGGTTTTCATGAACTGTTTTCGGGGTGAGAATACATGCTCGTTTTACCAAGTAAACTTATTGATTTCTATACATAAGCGTTACATGACTATTTTTACTAAAGCTTGATTTGTTACTACATGATTTGAGATCGTTGATTATCTATTTGTGAAACTGTGAGTTTTGAATTACATTGCTTGTTTTACTATTGGACACAAGTGTTTTTCTAAGTGTTTTCAAAGTGTTTACAAAGTGTATGCTATCCAGATTACTGCCTGAATATTATTGCTAAGTTACCGTATTGCCGTGAAGTCTCTATTTATCATGAACCGTTAATTGCTATTGTAGTAAGCGCGAGTGTTGTGGATAGATCTATCGGGACTGACAATCCCCACCTTTCCTTGGGTTACTAGTTTGATCAAGGTGCATTTAACATTGAGAGGTGTTAGGTTGTTGGCAAGCATCCTATATTTTGATTGGGGCACAAATCTAGTTAAGGCTTCGGGGTCATGAGCTTAGTGCAATAACAAATGTTTTGGACTACTGAATGTGTTTCAGAGTCTACTATTACTTCGATCT
>BQNB010112646.1:0-22108 GCA_026074375.1 Tanacetum coccineum | reverse complement strand
ATTCGTTTTTGAAAACGAGGAAAGCTTAACCCTTGATACATTGGACCATTCAAGATCCTTGAATGGATTGGCCCAGTGGTATACAAACTTGAGCTTCCTGAAGAGCTCAGTAATATCTACAATACTTTCTACGTTTCTAATCTAAAGAAATGCCTATCTGACGAATCTCTCATCATTCCAATGAAAGAGCTTCAACTCGATGACAAATTCAACTTTGTGGAAGAACCAGTGGAAGTTATGGATCAAGAAATCAAGCAACTAATACAAAGTCGTATTCTCATAATCAAAGTACGATGGAACTCTAAAAGAGGACCAGAATATACGTGGGAACGCGAAGATGAAATTCGTGCCAAATATCCACATCTGTTTTCAAACATCACTTCATCATCTAATTAAATCTCGGAATGAAATTTCTGTAAGGATGGGGGATTATAACAACCCGCGATTTTCATCACATGTAAATATCCATCTATTAAATTAGATGCAATATATACCACTTTTTACAGGGAAATTTTTTGCTTTATTCCATTATGTAACGTAGTTTACATAACTAAAGTTAACGAGCTCACACAACCTACCTATGCCATCTATATCTATGTTTATATCATATAAACATCCTAATATGTCAAGTCTATATCTTAATATCATTTTTATCAAGTACATTATCCATTTAATATACCATTTACAACGTTATTTCAAAACAGGCTTTAAACGTTAAACGTTTATATCTAAAACCTAACTATATGTAATGTATACATATAAAATCAATGTACAAGCCATCAAACATGTGTACAAGTGTCCAATACATAATATTTGAATTATACTTTCCCTCCAAGTCAATGTACAATCAATTAAGCAAGACATTCAAAATAGCCGTTTTATCACCGTTTTCATTTTAGATTTTGTACCACCTCTTTAGTACAAGGTACTACAATCAATGTACAACATGTAAACTCTAATTACCCTAATCCTAAGCCCTAATTCATGCCTTAAAAACCCTAAACCCTAAAACGAAACCCTGAAACCCTTTAACTTTAAAACTAAACCATAAACCTTAAAACTAAGCCTTAAACCTTAATCCTAAACCCTAATCTTAATCCTAACACTAATCCGAAACCTTAATCTACCTTTAAACCCTAGCCCTAACTCGAAATTAAAACCTAAAAACCCTAAACGATCCCTAAACCTACCCGTGACCCATTTTCTCCTACTTTGACCCATTTTAAGTAACCAAGCACCTCAAGCACCCATCCTAACACCTCTATGACTAAGCTACTATAGCCACAAGAACCTTACAAGCACCTATATTCATTTCCTTGGCTACCAAGCTTGCTACATCACCTCCATGTTGCTCCTTTTTAGTTGTGGCCTCCAAACACACCCCTACCTCTCTTAGCTACAATTCTAGCTCTCAATACTCATCCCTATAGCTCCCATGAATCATCTAAGTAGCCTTGACACTAAGCAAGACCATAAACTTGGGCACCAAGGGTGATTTCACCCTATAAATACACGAACCAAGCACCCTTTTAATTTCATCCCACACAACTCATCTCACACCCTTAAATGGAATTCTAACCCTTCCATAGCAGCAATAGAAGATCAATAGAAGTCCCTAAGCTCATAATAGAAGCCAAGAAGCAAGAAAAATAAAGTCTTGAAGCCATTACTAGGCGTACGAACCCAAAAACCCCATTTCGACCCATTTTAGCTCAAGTAAGCCTAAGATCTTGTTCCATAAACTTCATTTCTATTTTGAAACTCTTATAAGGTTTCTAAGATCATGTATAAAATCTTGTTTGATCCTTTGAATCATAAATCCATGTGTTTTTGAGTAAAAACCCTAAAAATGGCCCGTTTTGATTTTCTTGCTAACGAATCCTTTTTCTAAACTTTTGTTATGTTAAAACATCTTATTTTAGCTTATACTAATAAGATATAACCTGCAAATATCATTTGGAATCCTAAAATAAGCTTGCATGGCTTTTTGGACTTGTTTTGTAAATTATTTCCATGCAAAGAGTATATATTGTAACTTTCTAAAATTAATAACTAGAGGGGCTGAAAATGTCATTTTATTAAAGTTATAACTATAAGGACGTATTTTTCCAAGTTCTAAAGTTAAAGGTTTAAATTAAATATACTTTATATATAAAGGATTAAACTTGTAAAAGTTTATAAATCAAGGGTATATATTGCTATTTTTGCAAACTTAAAAATATAAAATATAATATTTTTATAAAAATTATAAAAATATATTTAAATATTATAAAACTTGATTTTATTAAAACCCGATACATTTGTCGTTATTAATCACCGATCGACGTTTTATAAGTCAAATACGTTATATACTTAACGTAATTTATCATCAACTAACTTTTGAAGAAACTTGAAATCTTATCGTATCACGATACTAGGGAGTTTCATGTGAGGGGTTCCATTTGGGTATTTGTTTTGACGAGTTTGTTGGGTTTACGATTTAAAGTGCCCTGGCTCCTCAGACAATACTGCGTGGCCTCTGGATTATGATAGCCCGAACAGTGATACAATATTTCCATAAATATTTCAATCAAAATGATATTCCATCATGACATAAAACATATCCAATTAAACTAAGACTTGACATATTACCCCAGGTTGTGTGACGAAGCCGTTAGTTTCATTTCATATACTTTTTCCATCAATCAGATTTCCCTGTACTGTTAAGGTGAGTTCATAGCCTCGCATTTCAATCTTTTAAATGTTTTACAAACTCGCGAGGGGGATACATGCTATAAACTATGAATGCAAGTATTTTTTTGTTTGTTATCCTGATACATTATTGCCTAAGTCCCTACTTTTGCCATTAAGACCCCATTATCATGAACCGTTAATTACTCTTTGGAGTGAGCGCAAATGCTGTGAATAGATCTATTTGGGACTAGACTCCTCGTTGGTGTACCTATACTTTCGGTAACCAATAGCACTTCATTTGAATAACTATGTGGGTGTTTTGGCGAAGACACCCGTTGGGGCAATTACTTGTAATTCTTGATTATCCCAAGGCCTCGGTGTCATGAGCTTAGGGCAATAATACTGTTTTCCATGATAATTGTACATGCATGTAATTATTACAAACTATAGGTGTAAAACAACGTAACCCTGTTAGCCTTAAAATATGTCGGCTAATACGGAATTACATTAGTTTACATTAACCGGACATGCAGGGACTAGAAATGTCAAGTGTAGTAAGTAGATCGTGTCTCGGGCTATATATATCCCCTCCATACTTCCATGGAGGGGTGAGGATAAACATTTGTCTCATAAGTGTGTGTTGTTTCTCTCTCTAGAAAACACACACACTCTTTCCTTTCTCTCTCTAATAAAATGGCTTACTTTCATTTCTATCCTCCCCGACCTCCGGATCGTCTTTTGTTAGTGAAATCTTATTGTTAACAATTGGCATCAGAGCCTAGGAGCATATGGTGTTCGTGGTTTGCAGATTTGGAGGTGTTCGTGGTGTTTTTTTTGGGTAAAAACTCCAACCGAACGCACCTTACTTTTTGATCTAAAACGTGTGTTTTACGACGATCAACTTGTACTTTTGTTAGTCTTATATGTACTAGCAACTTATTTGGGTATCAAAACACGTTTTTGGATCAAAAATTTCTGGGTTTTTGAAGAATTTTTGAAGACAGCGAAATGTGTTTTGAAGGAAGCGAAACATGTTTGAAGGAAGCGAAATGTGTTTTGAAGGCAGCGAAACATGTTTGAAGGGAGCGAAATGTGTTCTTGAAGGGAGCGAAATATGTATTTTGGAGCGAAATATGTATTATTAAGCGAAATATGCAGGTCAAGTCACATTTCGAGCGAAATATGTCAAAATTTCTTCAAGCGAAACATGTTGGAAGATTTCAAGCGAAATGTGCAAGGAAATGTCAAGCGAAATGTGCAATTTCTTCTCAAGCGAAACATGTTTCTTAAACCAAGCAAAATGTGTAATTTCCTTAAACCAAGCGAAATGTGTAGATTTCAAGCGAAATATGCAGGTCTGTTTCTCAAGCGAAATATGTTGAAATGTGCCAAGCGAAACATGACACTGTTTAAGGAAATTTTATGTCGATCCGCGCATCAGGTGGGCATGTGACCGACTTTGGGCATGTGACTGAATTTGGGAATATGATCATCAAGACAAATCAAAACATAAACACCAAAGCAAACACAACACTTAATGCCAAAACGATCCTGAAAAGATTCACTAAAACGACAAACGACTAATGATTCGGACTACGATGTCAAGTGATTACGAAGTTGATTTGGTATCCCTTCTTTGAGATTGAAGTTGAGTGTCACGAAGCCGTCTACTTATTTCATCATCGAGACTTCCTTCTATTTGCTACCCATTTTATTTAAACCCAATCTATCGATTGATGACTTGCTTGAACGTATACAGTTATGATTGAGACTTGGATTATCTAGTTATACCCGATGTAAGGAGTTACATTGTAGTACTTACGGGTTATAGATATCACTTAAAGGAGTTACGTTGTAGCGCTTAGTGTCACACGCAGATGCAGATGTAGATAGTTTCAAGAGGTGTTATACTTCTTATACTTTTGTTGTGGGGTATATAGTATCAACAATAGTGAAATTCTGAGCAGGGTCTATTCTTCATGCACCGCCTCTCTCAATCAAAAAAGTGCAAGCTTAACGTAACAAATTTGGGAATTCTACTCATTTCTCAAGTTTGGTATATCGGGTTTACTTCACCATATTGTGGTAACGCAATAGCCGACAAGAATACGATGAGTTGGTAAGTAGCAGAGCGTTAAAAGAGTTGACGATGTGATCTAGCAACTCTCAACGGATATTTGAAGCAATGAACGTTAATGAAGCTTCACTGTCTCGCAAATCTTTCACAAGTTCTTTAATGTCCTATTCATAAACTTTTCAATGATTGTTGCTTATGCAAGAACTTCTCCATGTATATGTCGTACAATGTCTATGATACTACAAGAGTTAGAAACCCGTCATGGTGCGGAATTACGTTGTACTTTGATACTTTGATGTTATCAAGGTCAACTTCCAGGGGGAAGTAGTTTATACTACTTCACTTAGTATGGTTTGTGAAGTATTCTACAAGCATGAGAAGAATTGTTGCTGATCTCTTGCATGTTCCCTCAAACAAATATTCACCAACACCAAATACGTCATGATACAGTATAGAAGCAGTATTAGATGGTATGGTTGACTGTTTCTTCTACAAAATTCCGTTGTGCACTTTAAATGTCTATACTAGAAGATCATTCGAACTACATTAACGTTTCAGAATCTGCTCAAGATACGAATGTTGGTTTGGGGGGAAGCTGATTCAGAATCTTCGTCAAAAAGAAGTCTATGAAGAAAGCTTTTCAAGACATGCAGCATGAATTGGGGGAAAGTTAATCCAACTCATGCATACTATAATGGTTCCAGAATAAGTCAAGACATAAAAGATCCAAGCTGGAGTACATGTTTGAAGACTAGAAGACAAAGACGTCATCTTCAGCATTGGAAGCGCTTTGGATGCCATTTTATTATGTTGTATTTGTACTTGTTAGGAACATTGTAAGTAATTCCGTATGCCCACATATTGGGGGAAGATTATTAGCCTTAAAATATGTCGGCTAATATGGAATTACATTAGTTTACATTAACCGGACATGCAGGGACTAGAAATGTCAAGTGTAGTAAGTAGATAGTGTCTCGGGCTATATATATCCCATCCATACTTCCATGAAGGGGTGAGGATAAACATTTGTCTCATAAGTGTGTGTTGTTTCTCTCTCTAGAAAGCACACACACTCTTTCCTTTCTCTTTCTAATAAAATGGCTTACTTTTATTTCTATTCTCCTCGACCTCCGGATCGTCTTTTGTTAGTGAAATCTTATAGTTAACAAACCCACTATTGAACTTGTATTCAAACTGTTTTAACTCAAACCTATGGATTTCACTCAACCTTTGTGTTGACTTTTTAGCATGTTTATCTCAGGTAATTAAGCAACTTATGGCACGGAGTGGCATAGACTTGAAGATGGCTAAACTTTTATCATTCAAACTTTTGTTACTAGATCTTGGGACCTCTCTTTTGTAAAAACTCTGATGAATAAATGAATGATAACTAAATTTTCAAAAACGTCTCTTTATGATTCGTTTTCTATTATTATGGCTGTTGTACTATGAAGTAATACCCCAGATTAGCTTCTGCTGCTATATTTGTCAAAATGGGGGTGTTACATGACCAACCTGAAATTAGAAGAACGGTATGCACTGAATGTAGCTTTACGAATGTACACTCAACGCATTGTCATTCAAGAACGTGTGGAAGACCTACAACTGGGAGTTGAAAGCTACCAGAAGAATCTCAACCTCACAAAGCCAGATACACACCGTTTAAATCTCAAAAGAATGACACTATACACCGCTTACCCTGATATTCAAGGCATCATCTATGAAGACGAATTAAACAGAAACCGTTTGATGCGCTCTGATGAACTTCACAAGTTCAGTGATGGCACACTCAACCATGTTCGCACTGATCTCAATGATATTGCCACGGGGATTGAGATGGACTACTTGCCAAAGAGAAAATGGAGCAAACAAGACAAGAAAAGAGCTCGTGTGATGATCAATGCTATCGATAAGAAGCTCATCGATAGAAGATTGATAAGAAACTTGGAAAAGTTTGTTGGTGGAAGACCTTATGGGGGAGACCTACGGCTGGTGGAAAGGACCATATGACTTGTCATATGCTATTCTCATATATCAGGTCAAACCTCGTACATTATAAACTTGTGAATATGTAAATAAGTAGTATAGACTTATGGTGATAATAAGGAGTGCTCGAGTACAAAGTTTTCAAGAATTTCTTAGTAAATTCAAAATCTTTCAAATTAATGTACTCAGCACTATCTTATATACCCTCAAATATTGAGGGGGGCATTAAAATGTTCCTTATATGGCTTGTGAATAATCGGAACATTTCTCTCCCCGTAAGCATAAATTTTAATCTTTTGATATCCAAAATATCAATAGACTTGACATTTTTAATAAGGGGAGAAAATGTGATTAAAATATATGGCTAATAATAACGTGATCTTAAGAACTGAAGTGTACGCTCACCCTATATGTGCTAAACTCTTTTGATTAATCGATGCACATATAAAGGAGGAGCAAATGGTTATCTGAAGGCTGTAATGTGAATGTACCAAAGACCGACCATTTAATTACTGTATTGGAGTTATAAGGTGATTAAGTTTAGGTATTCATTCCCATGATCTAGCCAGAACCGGAGGGATAGACCTAGGGATATTCCACTAGATAGTGTAGAGGTCCTTAGGTATGTAAAAGGAGTAAAGTGAGTATAAGGGAAAAGTGCCGACTGAGATGGAGCTAATACTGGAATAAACCCAACAAGGTATTAGTCATGAAATCTCGGTAAGCACTGAAGGGGTTGAAGAATGAAAAAGAAAAGTTAAGATAAAGGGTGAAAAGAAAGAAGCCCTCCTTACACTTAAGGCAGAAACCGGGTCAATACATCTACTGTCACAAACACTAAGATGTTGTCTGGTATTGAAGACAGTCGTCATAGACCCAGTGACGCGATGCACAACCCTTCCCAGCCACTCAAAGTCGGAAAGACTTTGTTTTAAAACTCACGAAGATTCACACATTTCTATCGACTCTTTCACTCCGAGTTAGTTGGTATTGAAAAGGTGGCAATCAGCTCCAGCCTTCGATCACTAAAACCAAAAGTGCACTATCGAGTCTAGAGCCAACAAGATCATCTATAAATCTCATTAGGACACTTATCCCTCATATACTAGTTTCTCACACATTGTGAAAACTAGTAATATCTCAAGAGTCCGACGCATTATCCTTGTGATTTTGCCAGAACATTAGAGTGATACTTATGTACTCACAATGACAATGGAAATCCTGCTAGAGCCAACATCAAACAAGCTCTTGGTAGGTGACTTGTGCGATTCTTAGAAATCAAACTTATGACAACTGGAAAGCAACAATGGTACGATTCTATATGAATCAAACTTGTTCCAGGTTATGAATCGACGATTGATGAATTTTGAAATGCTAAAACTCTCGATGTGTCACAAAACCACTTTAGCAAGGGACGCGTCAATTGATTTTTCAAATCAATTTTTATTTAATCGGTGAGATAGTAAATCACTGGTTCACTCTTATCGTGTTGTCTGCTTTAAGACGTTCTGATAATGAGAACATTCTGAGCATGATGAATCTAATACATATGTGTCAGAAAGATTTAATACTGCAGTTGGAAATCCTATCAAGGAGATTCTTCTTAAATTGAATCTACCTGATCACAGGTAGATCCTCACGGATTTGAAGGTTACTCCAACCAAACATGGGCGAATGACAAAGCCATATTCATCCCCCAGATTTATTGCTAACTTTTTTATTGCAGATTCATATAAAGATGGACTTGGAGGTACCGGATTCTAGCTGACTCACAGATTCATTGCCGCATGCTCATACTCGACCGACATTATAAAGACATCATGAAAGCTCAAGTACATGTTTCAAGACTTCCGCTACTCTGATATCATACGTCTTTCTCGAAGCGACGAAGTGTTAAAGTTAAAGAACTTCGAGAAAGATGCATCATTAAAGCTTTCAAGTTAAAGAATCAAGAAAAGTATGAGCATGTCGGTCTAAAGTCACATGTACACAAGTTGGCAAGAGAACATAAGATAATGACAAAGAGATTGAATGTGGCTGAAGATCTCAAAGTGCACAAGATCACATACAAGTCAAACTAAAGGAACAAGCTCAAGCCTAAAGTCAATGATCACTACGCCATATTCATAAGTAAAGGAAAAAAGAAACAGAAATCTGCGAGCACAAGAACGAAGACCTTCATAGTATGCTAAGTTTAAGTTTTTGTAAAATGGAGTGACCTCCCTTAGGGGGGGATTGTTAGGAAAATGAAAAGTGTCGGTCACTTCTATAGATATCATTAGATAGCTCGCTTAGTTATTTTTGGAACTTAAGTAGGCTAGTTAGCCCAAGGCCTATGAAAAGCCCATAAGCCCCAAGCCCACACGCCATACTTAGGGTATAAATACCGTTTCCATGCTATGGAAAGGGTGTTGGTTGTTTATTTTACACACCATTAATGCATTTCCTTTTCATGTTTACTTTCTCTCTCTAAAGTGTTCATCCAACCATTCTCTCTCTAAAACTACCTCTCTTTCCCTCATCAAGTATGTTATTAGATTTCATTCAAAAATAAGCTATAAGCCTAATATATAAGCCGAAACCAAAATAAGTCATAAGCCCAATATATAAACTGAACTCGAATAAGCCGAAATCAAAATAAGCTATATGCTCAAATTAGCTAAACCAAATAGGTCGAATGGCATTGGGCCGAGCCCAATACTTTAACATTAACCCACGGTTGGGCCAAGCCCAAACAAACTAAGCCCGAAACCAAATAAGTTTGTTTTTACTAGCTTATTTTTAAGCAAAGCACCAAAATATAAGCTCTAATAAGCCTTTGACTCAAAATAAATTTACCACCACAACCATAATTTAAAAGTGGCCATTCCTTGTCCATTTTTCTTTTAGTTCGACGCAACCAAACACCCCTTTTCAAATCCGTTTTGTTCTCAAGTTTTGATTTTCACGACGATCAACTTGTACAACTAAGATTAGAACACCACAATAAACATAAAAGTACAACTTAAATAACATTTTGACAACTTACAAGTTAGGGTTTTGAAAAGCGAGAGGAATGCGAAACCGACTACCCAAACGTAGTTTTCAATAACCCAAGACTACCAAATATCAACCCAATAGTGTTTTCTTAACCCCGTGTTCTTGGTAAATCTTCAAAAAATTTGTTTCTTGGTCTTGTAGGTTGCGTCCGGTTTTTAGAGAGAAAGAGAGAAGATATTTTTGTTGATTGATTTTGAAATGGAGTGTGAAATGCATGTTCAAGACTAAGACAAAAACCTTTGTACCATGCAAGGACCAAAAGAGCTAAAAAATTCCTTGGTGTTCCCTTTTGTCTCTTCCCAACTGACTAGCATCCTAGGGGTCTCGGGATGACTTCTTTTCGTGTCAGGTTCATGTAAAACTCAAAAACTATGATTTTAAAATGTTCCTTGAAGTTCTGTAGTATTTTTATTGATCTTAAAAATGTTTTTCCAATAATCTAGGTCATTTACACGATACATTTCCCACTTGAACCTCCCAAAAACTTATTTTGAACATTTATAGGACGCGTCGGGACCAAAATACGAAGTTACTTCAAATCAAACCGAAACCTTTCTTCTAATTTTAAAAGTTTCTCGACTCTAAAAATATATCTTGTCACTTGATTCACCAAAAAAAATTCACTTTCACAACCGTTACGGTCTCTTACCGAATTTCACGAAAACGCCCGTTTTCTGATAACTCTTAACTCACACCTCCACGATTCACGTATTTAGACCACGTTATTTTAAATTTTGAATTTACTTAACCAATAAATTCATTAAACGTTCTTCCAAAGTTACTTAAGCCCATTCTCAAATTAACTATAGTGCCGGTACGCGCTGCGTGACAATTTCGTTAAACGCAAGAAAACTTCCCGGAAAGCATTAAAAGACCACATAACAATCCAAAACGATGAGATGAATCAAGAGTGATTCACTCATGAACTCAAGACTCTCTCTCAACATCCGGTTAAACTGTAATCGTTTTACGCAAAATAATCAACCGAAGTCAACATCACAGCTTTCTCTAAGAAAACTGACAAAATCGAAAGACTCTGATATAATAATCATAATATTTTATAATAATTAACCCATGAAAAGTTACCAATTATCACAGTCTAACCCCTTAAAGGAATTTCGCTCCAAAATTCAACTCATCTCATCAATCTCAACAACAACGGGATCATCATATCCCTTAACATGACTTACTAGTTTTATACCGATCCAATCTCCTTAAGCGAGGTCTCTTTCGATTCCCCCTTGAGACTTAGTTCTAAGGTTCAGTCCTTACACTTCTCATGGTTCGTTCATATCCTGTCTACACAATCTGATAACCTTTCCTGCTATCTCTCGGTTTACTAATCTTCCCTTGACCTTTAGGTTACACGGTTGCGGTCGACCGTCTGGGTATGATCCAGACCTCGACATAATGACAAAACTCTAACACATTTGACATCGTCAAAATTCCTCAGTTGCTCTAATCTGTGTGAGCAATACTACAAGGGTATATGTCTCACACATCATAACTCACATTCTACTCTTGGCATGACAATCTACGGTTCACTTACCAACATCCTCTCAAACTCTCCCAAGTATACCCTACTTGGTTGAATACTTAAGGCTTCACCTTTCTAGGAAGGTCATGATATCTTTTTAAAATCTCACCATTCCTTCAAAGGAAAATGGTTGGGTTTCAAATTTATTCACTACGACTTTATCAAATCTCTCGTGGCCTCACGGTGTTCTACTTAATCACTTAACCTTCTACCGCCTTAGTAAAATCGGACAACTCAAATATGTTTTAAGTTAACGAAAAACTAATGGGAACGCGTACCCATGCCCGTAAAATAGCGCGGACATGCGTAGGCATCTGTGATCGCAAGCACGAAACATATCATTCTATCTAAGATAAAATAAGAATACTACCATTCATTACTCTTCCAAAATTTTCGTACAGATCATCCTTCTACCGTAATAACTATGACTTCCATAAGAGTAAACTATCGACTGATAATAATCAGTTCATATCTTTTACAAATCAACTACCTCCTTAGATCCGACACTAACTAATGTTACTCAGTTTAGTGTTATACAAAAATCTAAATCAGCCTCTACATACCCTACTACTCCTCCCTAGACTCCTGCCTCCTCTCCATCCTGGCAATATGATCTGCCAACTCCAATCACTCACACCTCTCCTTAGCAAGCTGCATCCTCAAATCATGGTTCTCCCTGTGAGTATCATATATAGCATGCCACAGAGCTGCTCTCTAGGCATCAGTCTGACCTTCCCATGCCTCTAATGCTAACATTGGCCTCTACAAATCCCTAAAAGTCACTGCAACACTCTCATGCTCACGCTCTAGACTCCTAAGCCTATACCTTTGCGAAAAGATCTCATCTTTAACCGCTCCTGATCTAGTGTACAACTCTCTCACATCCCTATCAATATCCGCAAACAGAGTAGGTGGCAGCGCGTCCAAATGCTGAGTGTGATCATGGAGTATCTGTAACACCCCTATTTTGACAAATATAGCAGCGGAAGCTAATCTGGGGTATTACTTCATAGTACAACAGTCATAATCATAGAAAATGAATCATAAAGAGACATTTTTGGAAAAATTTAGTTATCATTCATTTATTCATCAGAGCTTTACAAAAGACAGGTCCAAAAATCTAGAAACATTAAGTTTGAATGATAACATCTTTAAGTTCGTGCCACTCCGTGCCATAAGATGCTCAGTTACCTGGGATAAACATGCTAAAAAGTCAACACAAAGGTTCAGTGAAATTCATAGGTTTAAGTTAAACAGTTTGAATACAAGTCCAATAGTAGGTTACGTTGTTATACACCTATAGTTTGTAATAATTGTAGTGTAGATACAATTATCATGAAAAACAATATTATTGCCCTAAGCTCATGACACCGAAGCCTTGAGATAATCAATAATCACAAGTAGTTGCCCCAACGGGTGCCTTTGCCAAACACCCACATAGTTATTCAAATGATGTGCTATTGGTTACCAAAAGTATAGGTACACCAACGGGGAAGTTTAGTCCCAAATAGATCTATTTATAGCATTCGCACTTACTCCACAAAGTAATTAACGGTTTATGATAGTGGGGTCTTAATGGCAAAAGTAGGGACTTAGGCAATAATGCATCAGGATAGCATACAGTTAGAAAAACACTTGTATTCATAGTTTATAGCATGTATCCCCCTCGCGAGTTTATGAAACATTTCAAAGATTTAATATGCGAGCCATGAACTCACCTTGATAGGGAAATCTGATTGATGGCAAAAGTATATCAAATGAAATGCGTCCGTATGGTAGTACGATGTTATCTACCTGAACGGGGAAATTCAGTATATCAATGGATAGTAAACAGCTTCGTCACGCAACCTGAGGGTAATGTGTCAAGTCTTAGTGTGATGGTTTATGTTTCAAAACTTCATAAAGTTTAACGTATTACTTTGATTTATTAATTTATAGAAATATTGCATCACTGTTCGGGTTATCATAATTCAGAGGTCATGTAGTAAACGTTTGAGGAGCTAGGACACTTTAAATCGTAAATCCAGCAAACTCGTCAAGACGTATACTCAAATGGAACCCCCCACATGAAATTCCCTAGTAACGTGATGCTTTATATATTTGTTTGTATTTTACTGTAGAAACTTCTTCAAAAGCTAGTGGATGACAGTTTAGTTTTGTTAAAAATATAATCTTATTTTTTATAGAGTTTTTGGATCGATATTGGAATGATTTTCAAATTGGGTTTTGATAATAATTTATCAAAATAATTTTTAAAAATATTTTTATAAAGTTTTGCATTTTAGACCCTGAAGAATATGAAAATGACAGTTTATACCCTTGACTTTGAAATATGGCAAAAACAGCCCCTTTACTTATAAGTTTTATAAAATGACATATTCAGCCCCTATAGTTTTATACTTTCAAAAATTACATAGTATACTCTTGGTTTATATAAATTGCAAAATAAGTCCTTATAGTTTAACTTTTACAAAATCAACCCCTAATATTTATCTTTTGGTTATTTACAGGTTTAACCCCTGTGGTTTAACTATACTGTATTCACAGAATTAGTCCTTGCATTATAATGTTTCCCAAATTGGCAAGTTTAGTCCCTTGCATGGGGACGAGTTACAAAACGCGTCCAAGTTTACATGCAAGCATCATTTTAAGTTCTAAACCGATATTTGCAAGCTTATGGGTCAACAAAATAAGTTAAAATATGAAACTTGAACAAGCTTATAGCTTTTCAAATAAGCCAATAAGCTTATAAACTCAAAACGGGTACATTTGGTTCAAAATAGTTTTAAAACAAAACCCGACGGGTTTAGGGGTTAGATTTGGATTTAGGGTTTATAAAAATGATATGAGAGTTTATGGATAAAGCTTATGGGGCTGTTAAGAGCTTAGAGCTTGTAGGGTTATGAAAAACAGTTTTGCGAAAAGGATTTTGGGGACACCTTTTGGCTTCAATTTTTAGATAGGTTAATATGAGATTTAGGGTCTGATATTTTGGGATTATGAAGCCACCTAGGTGCTGTTTATAATCATAGAAAGATTAAGCTAGGTTGTTCATGGTATTCGAAAGATTATGGGGTTTAAAAGTGACCCGATAGACACAGTTTAAGGTTTTTAGGTTTATCAAAAATGAGTTTAGAATGGATTTTGTTTACACAATGAACATAACCAGATTTTATACATGTTCTAAAGATATAAAGAAGTGAGTTTAGAGCTTACAAGAACCCAAAATGATAAAATGGGTCAAAATGAGGTATGCACAAGCCGAAATCTTATAAGTCTTGATCAAGACCCTAGATTCTTTCTTCTTGGCTTCCCAACAGCTTAAACTCCTTCTTTTACTTCCCTAGCTTGGCTTGATCATGAATAGTACACCATATATATGTGTTTATGTTTTGAGTGTGTGATAGAGATGAAAGGGGTGTACACGGCTTATATAGGGTGTCAATTCTTAGAGGCCAAGGTGAAATAGATAGGTGGCAAGAGATGGTGAATGCTTGGTGATCAAGGAGGGGTGACAAGGATAAGAGAAGGTGGAGGTGGCAGATGAAGGGTGTACGAGGAAAGTGTGGCCTTGGAGGTCAAGTTTATGGTGTCATGGTGACATGGTGATGACGTGGTACTAGTGAGGTCATGGTGAAGGTGGTGATGAGCTCATGGAGAGGCTTGCTTAGTTTAGGGTGTCACGGTTTAAAATGGGCTAGGGTTTTAAGTTTAAGGGTATCAGGATTTCGGTTTAGGGTTTATACAAGCTAAGGTTTTAAGGTTATGGTGAATTAGGGTTTAGGTTAGGTGTTAAACATGTGCTAGGGCTGCTTGTACTTTGTGTTAACAAGGTGGTATGAATTTTAAATGAAAAATGGCAGGAAATATAAGAAGTTCGAATTTGTGCTTTAGAGACTTGTACCAGATGTATTATAGGGTTGTACTACAAATTGGAGGGAAAGTATAATTCAAATGAGGTGCTAGGAGGACTTGTACCTTTGGCTAGATAGGTGGTATGATTCTTAGAAGAAAATTTAGAGGGAAAAGCCTAATTTTGAATATTATGCTTTGAGGACTTGTACAATGAGCTTAAATAGGTTGTACCATGATCTAGGAGGGAAATTATATTTTAAATGTGGTGCCTTGCCTGCTTGCAACTTAGGTTTAAAGGTTACATGAAATCTATAAGAAATTTGGTGGGAAAAGGTATTATTTGAATAAGATGCTATGTTGAATGGTGCATTGTGCATTAGATGGTTATACTAGAGTTTGGGAGGGAAAACATATTCAAAAATATGCTTAGAATACTTGTACACATGTCTCATGGACTTGTACATTGAATTGTATGAAAACAATACCCAAAACTAGGGTTTTAGGGATAAATGTTAACATATGATGTTTAATTTATAACAATGTTATAATGAGATGTTATATAGATAACATATGGATACTTGAAAACATTGCTTGACATATTATAATGTTCACTTGACATATATGAGGAATGAAATAAACATTAGTGGTTGTGTGAGCTCCTTTACTTTAGTTATGTAACAATGTTACATGTTAGTTGGTAATAAAGCAAAATATTTTCCCTGTAAAAAGGTGATCATAGCATAATACCCTGATAATACTTTGATGAAATTTTAGGGTTGTTACATCACCTACCCCTTATAGAAATCTCGTCCCGAGATTTAGTTGAAAGTTAGAGTTTTAGAAGTTCAGAGACTTATTCATAAAATGAAGTAAAGGAGTTGTTCGTACAAACATATCACAGATTTGAAAAATAATTGTTCGTACGGATGCCATAAGCCTACTTATTTATAATTTGTCACTTACAAAAAGAGGCGTCCCAATCCTTGTAACTAAGAATTTATAAATTCATAGTTCGGTGGTTTATAATTTCCTTATTCGAATGAAGAAACGTCCTAATTCATTTCAATAAGATGATTATAAATCATCCTACCCAAGCATAAAACATGATAAAATGAAGATGAGTAAGGGAATGATATGATTTCTCAAAACCATGAGAAGAATAATGACACATCAAACGTACTGATGTTTTGAAATAATATGTTACCTAACAAGGATCTTTGTTGTTGCATTCCAAAGATAATAAGAGTTTTGATGATATAAGGTGAGTATTTGAACTCAAAGTTGAACATGAAAAAGTCAACAGGGTTGACAAACGATAATATGATATTACAAAGATTATGAAAAAGTTGTGAAGGTTATCATCTCGGAGAGGTTTTTAGAGACTACAGCTTCCTGGGACCTGTGGGGGATGGGCCCTACGTTTGCTACGAGTCTGACATCATTTTATACACTTCTTATCATTCTTAATACCAATCTGTACCATTAATATTATTCGTGATACTAATCTATACTAATATTAGCAAAGTTATGAGGGGAAATTTTTCATTAATACTTGTAAGGTTACTTGAGGAATGAGGTCATATGTCTTTCCTTAAAGTGTTTAAAGTTTAAAAATAAACTTTGTTACATAATCTAACTATATTATGTAATTCTCAGACCGAAGTTAAATTTTGAGCGAGTCGTACGGTAAACAGAATTGTGGTTTATGGGTCTACTACGCTTCTACTGCGCACTCTGATTCCATTTTGTGCTCTGTGATTATGGTTTCTTTTGGAGGCTATTTATGGTAGGATTCATAATGATCTTCATAGAATTGAATGGCTTATCAAAGGATTATCTGAGGGTAGTATGTTTGACAAAATTGGTGATGTTGTTCTTAATGATGAAAACAGAAATCGTAATGCAGGATATAGGATAATTAACATGGATTTAAACAACAAGGTGTAACGTAATCACCACTTTATTTTTATAGATAACTTATCTTACATAACCAAAGCTTGACAAGTGTTGATACTTATGCTACGTGTCTTGTGGTGAGAAAAGGTGATATTGACAAAGATAGTAGTTTGATGGTGTTTATGGGGTGTTTGAATTTATGGAGTGTTTTTCAGAAGATTTTTGGTATATAGTTGATGGCGAGCTTGGATATCTTCAAGGGTTGTTTCTAGATCAAAAATCCTAAGGTGAGTAAAGGAAATCTTATCTCTTTGTCCTAATGGTTTCTTCTGTATTCCAATAAGCTGAGTACGGGCTTTCTTAAGTTCAGATTTTAGATCATCAAAATCCTTTTGCATGATCGTCCGTCCATTGACAAGTTTTTCTTCTAATTTCGCAATATGATAAAAGGAGAGTTCCTCTAAGTAATTCGAGACATCTTCGATTTATTTCTCATGATGCCTCAGATGTTCCTTGATAGAAACTTTTCCTAGTTTCATTATCAGAGGTAGGACAGGAATATAATCTGAGGAAGGTGATTATGCTAAATCATATGATTGCTTTCGAAAAGGATCAGATAAATTTGTAGAGGAGGAAGATGATAAACAGGTTTGTTTCTTAGGTGGTAGTAATTCTTCTTCAGGAACAAAGAAATATCAAGTGTCAAACAGCAGTGATGGTAGTAATATCGGGGATGAAGTCAAAATAGTTGGTAGAGTAATTGGTGCAGGTGTTGGAATATGTGATTCTTTAGCATAAAATGCTTGCATATCTTTTAAACATGGATTATTTCGGAAAGGTAATAATACTAGTGGGATTACATCATCCCTGGAATTTTCCAAAGAGTCAACGAAAGCGTTTCCCGGTATAGCTGGGAAATAGTTCGGTAAAGTTGAAGCATAATTGAAAATATTCGTAGAGGGAAAATCATCCTCCAAAGGTAAGAATACAGGTGGAATTATATCATCTCTGGAGTTTTTCGAAGATTCAAAAGATGTACTTCCTGATGAAGTTAGAGAATAATCCGGAGAAGTTAAAATAAAATCAGAAATGTTCATTGAGGAGAGAGCATCCTTAATATTAGGAGTAACAGGACGGAGGGGAGAAGACATGACTGTGTAACAACCTAGTAAAATAACATAAGTTATCTATATAGTAATGTAATAGTAGTGTATTATCAGCTTATATACACTGTTCGGGCACAAGTGGTGGCACGGAGGACTTTCTTAAAAATGGAAAAAGTAGTTATAGTTTCCTCGTTCTCTATAACCAATGGCTCTGATACCAATCTGTAACACCCCCATTTTGACAAATATAGCAGCGGAAGCTAATCTGGGGTATTACTTCATAGTTTCGTTTAGTTAATTGGGTATATTTCTGAGTATTATGAGTTGATGTCGCACTTAGCCCAAGTGCATCGAGTTGTTTTATGTAGTCACCACACAACCATGATACCAAAACGTTTTGTAATGAGAGAATGGGTTTTGTAAAGAGAATAAAGGTTTCGTAATGAGAACGAGGATTTTGTGTGAGTAAGGACAAACGCTTGTACATATCAGACAATTTTGTTATATATATTAATAAGGTTTTAATTTAATTATTAGGTTGTGGCCTGAGATACCGTTATGCGTTTTAGTAAAGATTATTGTCATTGGTGTAGAGTATTACTGTGGTTGTGTTAGAGATTATCTGTGCGGTCTATCTCATCTTTTTATGTTTTTATTTTTTCGCTTTTTTCTTTTTTATTATCTTTTCTCGAGGTGAGTTCTCATAGCCCCTACTTTTTTTAATCTTTTCAGGTAGGGGAAATGATACTCAAATGTGTTTTGAACTGTTTTTCTTAACTGTGCGAAATGTGGTTTTGTTTTTGGGATAATTATGTGCTTATGACTGCTATGTGAATATTATGTGGTATGATTTGTTCCTGCCTGCATCGAGGTGTATGGTAATGAGTGCGATTAGCATAGATTTGCTATGTTCTAGTGAACTTTTCAACCTTATTTTCTAGCTCACTGGTAGGCTTTTAGGTGCGTCTTTGGCTATCGGGTTGCGAACCCCCAAAAAGAGCGGTAGGTTAAACGCTGGTCGCGCTCTGGTGATAAGACCTAGCAGGGCCATGCTAGGTCTTGGTACATTGATTTAGCGAGGAAGCTAAGTCATAGGTTTGTGATTGTTTTGCATATATTCACTGTCATATAGCATAATTTTCCAATTGTTTGAAATATTGGCACAACGACTAGGTTTCCTTCAAACCTACGAGATCACCAACATTATTGTTGACGTTTTCGAGTATCCATTTAGGTGTGATGTTTTTCCTATTACTTCAGTTTCGATATGTGTTTGTTAAAGGTAAATTGGATAGTTTTGGAGTTTAAAGATGTGCACCTTTTAGGGATTTTTGGGATTTAAGACTGAGGTCTTACTTATCAAGAGTGAAAACTTGACAACTTTGTATAATCAATCTTTTGTAAACTTCACTATGGGTAATATCTTGTTCTTTTGCATATGTGATTCATCTATAGTCGCATGCCGTGTTTCGTCGCTGTCGGTGGTTATGACTTACTCCCATCATGATATTTTGAATTGACTAAAAGCCTCAATGGAAGGAGATGATGGAGAGAGTAGATGGCTAGGAGATTGAGTAACAGCTTTAGTTATAATTTGAACGTTAATAAAAGACCAAGATGTTGAATTGGAGAATCAAATCAATTAAGGATTAAGGAACCGTCAAGCAATTATCGAGAATTTAGAAAGGCAATTCGAGTTTCTATGACAAGCAGACGTGTGTACTGATCCCTTCCTCGTACCCAAAACACCAAACGAGACAAGAATTTTGTCTACAAACACCCTCAATCTGAATTGAGAATGACAATCGGGTTATGACAAAGCTAACGGAGGAGGATTGAGACCTCAACCTATTATGACCATGCCTAACAGAACCTTATCATCAACTCTTCCAACGTTAATCACCTTTTCTTAAGAAAAACACTGTGCATATCTCATACATGAATGCGAAGACGTTTGGACTGACGGATGTATCAGCTACCAATCAAATTGGTGGACAAGGAGTTAAAATCAACTGATGCGTTGGAACTGGTTAGAGATGACAAAGAAGGAGATCAGAAAGATGAACATAGGTCATGCCCAAGGAAACTCAACAAAGAAGTGACCGGTTCCTCACAAAGAAGAAGTTTATTACTATTAATGGCACCTGACTAAAAATCCCCATTTGAATCGTATCATCAAAAAATCTTAAATCTTGGGGAAGAGTCTAGCTAATGACTCAGAAATAAATTAAGCGCTTCTCGAGAGGCAACCCGAGGTTTTAATTGTTTGTTTATTTTAATTTCTGTTTTGAATAAAAATATGCACCCTCAAAGAAAGTTGTTTTTTGACTTGTCAAATCTTAAGTGTGAGGGTGTACATGCTCGTAATGTTTAATATATATTATTGCTTGAATTTTGTTCATTTGTTTTGTTTTTTTTTTGTTTGAATAAATTGCAGCAGGTAATGTAAATAACCTGAAAATGTGAAATGTTACATGCCGCCTCAAGATAAGCACTCATTGCACTAAACAAACAAACCAACGTTTAATCGGATTTAACATGGCTAATACAGTTTTCTATCATTTGGCTTGACTGCTCTTTTATCTTCTGATTATCTTCTTGCATGATTATTGTGTATTGAATTAATTTAAGTTGCCACCAAACCTGTGCCAATCTCTCAGACTGAAACCCCCCTTTAACAATAAAACTAGGTTTAGCATATGTTTGACATTAATTAGAAATAACATAGAATTAACTAGACTAATTAATTAGAATAAAATACTGATAGAATATAAGATTAACTTTCTCGCTCTTAGTATTCTACACCCTACTTACTACGAAACTCCATCTTGACCGGGTACACTGCCCGTTAAAGTGTTGTTTTAGGATAAGTCGGCTAAATATAAATTTAAAACTTGGTAATCAATAAATACAACCTACACGAAAACACATTAGCTATACAAGAGGCAAGTTTCTAGGATTTAGGGCCGCAACTTCGTGACCTGTTTGTTACCATTTTGCTGTTCTGGGACGTAAGCCGCCCCCTCAAACTATGGGAAGAAAACTGGGAAGCTTTGTCAGAAGACATTCTACACAAAAAACACATTCTTTTTAACTACCATGAATTGCAGTTAATGCCAAAACAGATTCAGAACTATTGTTTGGTGGAAATTCAAGAACTGTTGAATAGAAATGGAAGGGCTTTAGCAGAATTCTAGGACATGCCTTAACCTAACCCTAAGTTACTAACGAACATATACAATCGTTTGATAAGGGAAGCACTCGCCTTTGATATGCATAAGAACAAACTTGAACATCATCAACTACACTCACAGTTAAACCCTTAACTTCGGTTGGGATACATTTTCAATAAATTTATAGAGTCTACTTGAGGACAAGTAGGATTCAAGTGGGGAGATATTTAATGACATCAAATTAACGTCACTTTTATAGCATCATTTGTCCCAAGTAAATTACCCACTTTTATATAACTATTGCAAGAATTATTACTTAATTGCTTAAAGTTGTTAATTGCAGTAATTATGGAGTACATTGTGAAGACAAGCTAAAACGCGTACATTTTGGAGCTTAAACAATGATATTTGAAGATTTCTTATTTCTTACTACATACGCCGTATCCAGCAAAGAAGATACGGCGTATCAGCGCACGGACTTCACAAGAAAACATGTACGTTCAATACCCAATACGGGGTATCCTTTTAAATACATACGCTGTATCCAGCTGGTCAAACAATCAAAGATCCTGCATTAAATGTGATTAGAGACAATTATTACTGATTGATTGTGAACTTAGCGCGCACTCTAAGGAATTCACCCTAATACACCGTATTGACCTCACTCAATACGGTGTTTCAACCTATTTTCAAAGACTATAAATAGAAGACTCAAAAACGAGTTTTGAGTGTGCTTAATCATATTCTCTATACCATAAACATAAAA
>BQNB010112645.1:0-19202 GCA_026074375.1 Tanacetum coccineum | reverse complement strand
CTCGCTTATATGACGGAAAAACCTTGCATTAATTTGTATAAGTTGACACGATTTCTACACTTTTGCTCTTCTTCCCACTGATCTTGGCTTAAATTATCGGATGGACACCTTTCTTTGAGAAACCTTCATCAACTGCTTTATCATTTTCCCTATACAAAGCATCATTTAATAACGAAACATACATTGTTATTTAAATATTAAAAACAAAAGAGTTTTAAAATACACATTTAGAAACATAGCATACACTACAATTGAACATTTATAGCAGCACTTACACTTGATTGTGTCAGTGCAGTAGTGTAAAATAAACCACTACTATAAAAAAAATATTAAAATAATTTAGATAGAATAGTTAAAAAAATGTTAAATGATATAATATTTGCAAACAAAAAAATTAAGGTAAAATTCAAAACATCCGTAAGGGGACTGAAAATACATTCCTTGTTTAAAAAAACCCGACCCATTTATAATTTGATGGTTCAAAATTGCCAATTTCGCTTATGTGACTTCAGGCCTGTAAAGCTACTTTATTTGTTCGCATGTCATACTTATTTTCTTCTCAACACCATCTGAAAACACCTTCCACACCTTTAACTCTCATACCATCGATAATTTCCCTTATTAGCCGGAAGGGAACCTATTTAAGACGTACACCAATTGCGAGAACATAGGAGATATAGAACGATATGTATAAATGAAAGAAATACACAGTGGTAAAAAATTTGAAGGTACAAACCCGCTCAGGTGTTTTGAACATTAACCCTTGCTCAAAGGCAACACCGAGATCAATGTGCACCAAATTCTATGGTCGAAGAATCAATACTGTTAACTAAAGAATGGGTCAATCAAGTAGAAACTTTATAAAAATAATAAAGCGAGTATCTGACCAAAGTAAATTCAACTAAGGGTGATGTTTTATCTCTAAGAGATCAACGGTTAAAGTTTAGAACATCGGGTTAAAAGACAAATCAAATGGGTCGAATGGATCAATAGTTGGCCCTAGTGTACTTGTCATATGTTATCCTGAATAACTTATGAAAAATCTTTGATTAATGATGAAAGAATATAATTTTTGTAATCACATTTATGTTAACATTCTATCTTTCGGTCTGCAGATAATGATGAAAGAATATAATTTTTGTAATCACATTTATGTTAACATTCATACACACTTTAATAAATATCTTGTAGGAACCTTAGGGCACTAACTTTGCATGCGAACCCACAGTTGATAAGCAAGGTATACCAAGAACAACAATGACTGATGTAGTTCCATGACCAACTTCCTCATCCCGAGGCGGCTTAGTTCGATCATTGACTGAAAATAACAAACAAAATAGCAACATTAAAGTGACCCCGTGGATATTCATGTTGAAAAAAAAGACTAAGTTGATTTCTGAACAAAAGAGAAAAGTAAAAAGTAAAGATTTAATCCCAACAGGCTTAATATATTCATTCAGTGTCAACACTTTTGCAGCTGGGTGAGCAATATCCAACTGTCGTAAAGTGGCATTCCAACCATCAGTGACCATAATTTCTACCAAAGAAGAATAAAGAACCACATATCACATGTTCCTAAACCCTTATTTTCCATAACTAATTGCCCAAACCCTAATTTATTTTTAACTAAATAAAATAACCCAATATGACTGGGTCATAAATCAAATAAGCTCGGACACTCAACCACTGCAATTCATATTACGTCGATCCATAGAGAAAAAAGGAATTGATTTGCACACGCGAGTAAAAACAATAACATGTAAAAAGAATATATAAATATAGTAGAACTACTTAATGATATAAAAAAATAAGGCACCTGATCATAGAAGAGCAACATTGTAAGAAGCTATACGAAGTGATCCACAGGTGGCAGCAAATTTGATGATTGGTTTGGCAGCGTTCTTTTTCGACGTAACGCCAGCTCCAGCAGCTGCAGCACGAATAAATTACATAATAGAGAATTAAAAGACTCAGACAATAATAAGCTTACCCAAACACTCTTAAGTTTTCATAATGACTTGCGGTCATCTCGTAGTCCACATGGATCAAAAGATCTAGATAGAAGGGAAACAGGTTAGATTGGTTTAACTCACATAACAATTGGCTATGAATTAGTATATATTAATTGGTTTAACTCACATAACAATTGCTATAAATGTTCTATTGTAATGTCTGCTATGTTTCTAAATGTGTATTTTAAAACTCTTTTGTTTTTAATATTTAAATTAAAATGTATGTTTCGTTATTAAATGATGCTTTGTATAGGAAAAATGATAAAGCAGTTGATGAAGGTTCCTCAAAGAAAGGTGTCCATGCGATAATTCAAGCCAAGGTCAGTGGGAAGAAGAGCAAAAGTGTAGAAATCGTGTCAACTTATACAAATTAATGCAAGGTTTTTCCATCATATAAGCGAGAGCAAAGCTGTCATTATTACTTAACCTCAAATATAATTACGAATTAGCCTTTGATCATGTTTGGTTTAAAGGGGTGTTTGGGATAACATCTTTGAATGATAATATCTCTTACGATTAGATTTTTTAACAGAGTTGTCAAACAACTCAAAATGTA
Organism: Tanacetum coccineum; assembly: GCA_026074375.1. Classification (NCBI taxonomy): domain Eukaryota; kingdom Viridiplantae; phylum Streptophyta; class Magnoliopsida; order Asterales; family Asteraceae; genus Tanacetum; species Tanacetum coccineum. Next base: position 16,634 of record BQNB010112645.1, on the reverse strand, counting down.
AATGTTTCTTTCGATAAAATCTTAAAGCTCGCCGCCCAACGGGCGGGCCTTGAAGCTAGTTAGTATATATAACTGGCGTTATAATCTGTCCCTTTAAGTATAACAATGGAACCTTTTACGTCCTTCAAAGATTAAAATCATAAGTAAAAACAAATGTAGCACAATGAAATAATTAATGAATTGTATATCATTAATTAATTAAGTTATGCTTTCATAAACATGGATATCGAATGAGGGAGAGAAGACGTGGCTGTTACATGGTGATGTCATTTAGTGGAACTAAAACAATTAACCAAAAAAACTATAGATACAGATCAGGGGTGTAAAGCAATATTAAGTAGATTGTTAATCAATATTAGAAATTCAAAACCATATACATAACAGAAATGCATTAGTCACAATGAGATCTCTCTTTAGACTTTTACAATGCCTCTTCTTGTTGGGGGGGGGGGTTGACATCATTCACTCAACATAATAGCTGTGTCCAAAAATAATCATGACCAACATGAAGGCAATAAGCCATCAGTCGATTACTAACGACAACATCAAGCGATTCCAGGTTCCATCCAAAACCCATCTGCCTTTTTCTTTCTCTCGGATTATTAGAAGACGATTCGCTTGGGTACAAAAAATAATTCAAAATTAAGACACCTGTTAGAAAAATACAAACAATAAAGAAAAGTAAATGCATTGTGGTGAGGAAAATACAGATTGAAAAGCTCATAATCCCGCCATAACATTTGCATCAAACAACCCCGCATCATTAAAAGGAGCAAGCTTCATTAAATTTTGTAATCTTATTATCCTGATTTCTTTTTTTTTTCGTTCGAGATCATCCCTTGTTTTATCCATTCTGTTAGTATCCTGAGCCGGCAGGTTAAATGCAATAAAACACATGACCTTCTTCACAACCATGAATAAGTGAATGAAGCAATTATTATTTCTAACTTTGATGGTTCTTTGTTTATGGAAAGATCTTAACAACACTCGTCAGCCGCATAGCAAAATGTGACTATTTTCTCTTAGATAAAACCTATATGACAGACGCACGATTGCTGCATATTTTATAGACATTGCTTTAACTCAAATAACGTATCGAAAAGGCGCATGCTTTCTTTAAAATAATGCATTTTAAAGCGAAATGCATTTTACCTTTGATGGTCGTTTGTTTATGGAAAGAGTCTGACAACAGTTGTTGAACACCTCAAACAACGTGAACAATTTATCTTAGATAAAAGCTATCTCACAAATGAACGATCGCTGCACATTTTATAGACATTGCATTAGCTCAGATAACATATAGGCTACAAACTACGTATACAACTGATAAAATTACAATAGCCGAATCATGATAGCCAAGAAAGTGAGGTGCAAATAAGTAACAAACAATTTTTTAGTCATTCTCGTAATTTAAAAAACGCGAAAAAAACTTAACTTTAACAAAAAAAGACATCAAACATTAGGTGATATGAAGTAGACATACTAATATCGGGATAAAAAGTAGAGTGGTGCGTGTGAAAAATGATGAAGCAGAGGTGTGCTTAAGATGACATATTACTGCGTAGTGCATGGTGCAAAGGAGGGGAGCGCGTGTGTATGTTAATAGAATTGCAAGGGTGCGGGCTGGGCGCTTCTATTTAGAGATCGGCGATTACTGTCAGGGATCATTTAATCACGGACAGTATCGGTATAATTCACATCATTCGATCTTAAGAATGATGGGCCTTGTTCTTCCGCTCAATACGCGAGGTCTGAAAGGTATATCTATGAGCATCTAATACCTAGAAAGTAGTTGCAATTTTAAGGATTAAAACCTAAGATTTGGCACAAATAGACCATCACATCATAACCACTTGTTGACTATAACAGGTCAAATGCATACCTTCCATCAAATCTATACATCAAATGTAGAGTTCATACATATACTATTAACCACTATTACAACGTGTAGCAGGTCCTTCGCCAACCTTAAGTATGTACTACAAAACCAACATATCAGAAATTAGTCAAATTACAGGAGGCATTTGAGAGGTTCTAATATTATTTAAGCAAAAAAAGACTTACCAGAAACCCAATTCTCTCAACAATCTCATCGAACAAATAGTAACAAAAAAATTATAATCCAAATCGAATCCACAGATAACAAACCATACCACGAAAGTCTGATTGGAATTTTTTTCCGCAATACTCATCTTCTCTTGGATCTCATAACTATAATTTTCCTTTTTTAGGGAGAAAAGGCACCACATAGACAGATGTGTCTATCGTCCATCTCAACTGCCTCTAACTTCTATATCATAGCCACATCATATGAATACTATACATCATACTCGTGGAAAGGGTTGATGATAATGACAAATTAAAGATTATCGAACTTGACGACTTTGGAGGTGGTGGGGATTTTAGGAAGGTGCGAAGTGCGTTCCAGAATACCGTGGATTTGTTATCAATAATGGGATAAGAAAAGCGCCCATACCAAAGATCTACACACAACTTCCCTGATTCCAGAATAATCAAACTACATCTAATGATCATTCCCTTCAACGACAACATCTTCTCAATATCTACCAAAACAGAAGGATAACTCCTTTTCAAACCTTGTGCACTTAAAAATGAAAAATTTAATCCTTACCAACTTTTGAATTTTAAATTTATACAATTATAATTGAAAATACATTAAAATTAAAGCACCAAAAAATGCAACAAAATATATAAACAAAGGAACCTGGAAAATTATAAACGTGACAATATAGATGCACACAAAAATTATAAAAATTAAAGAGTACCTTATATTGAATTGAGTAGTATGTATTCCAACATAGGTTTGATTTTTTATTAGGGTTTTTTGTTTTTGGGAATTTCGGTCGGGTATAGATTTTGGGGAAACAAAAAATTAAGGTTGATTATCAATTAGGGTTTACCAATTAGTGACAATCGATTGTGTTGGTTTGATTATGAGTAATCGATCGAATTAGGAATTATGAATTAGGGTTTTTGTTTTATGAGATGTATAATTTGGGGAGGATATAACTGTTGCCAGTGATTGATCGAATGTAGGGTTTTTGTTTGATGGTTTTGTTAAGTTGTATATAATTTTTAAACATGTTTATGTTTCGTAAGAATAAAACTGACTTTAAGAATAAACTGATTTGTACTTTTATCGTTCAGACATTTAAAAAGTAAAAAACAACAATATCATTTCATTCAGATTCAGACATTTGCACATCAAATTCAGATTTAGATGTACAAATCAAATTCAGGGCCTCTTAATAAACAAACAGCACCTTAGTGTTAAGTCTTAATGACTTTAAATATCAAAAAAGTCTCCAATCCATCCTTAAAACTACCGATTAAGTTTCTTTTGTGATGAATAACATTCATTAAGACATTTAATAAAGTCTCTTCACATCTTCTTGTAAAACCATAATAACTAAGTTATATAAATTCTCTTCATTCGGATGTTTAAAAATCCCAACTACGCTTCTTTCATAACCCATATATATTGCAAACGCTTTAAAACTTTTTGATGCGTGAAAGTCTTAAAATTTGGTCAAAGGAAACAAATACTCTTTTTTTCTTGAACCATCAGAGGAAGACGTAAGAACGCTCTTAAAAGACGATATTGCACAAGTGACATTCCTGCGTGTACGATACATGAGCGACATCATTCTTGCATTGATGAGATGAAATATATCTATTTACCTATGTTAATGAAGAATCGAGATACAAGATCACAACAAATTTTAACATGTGGTAATAACTTTGAAATGTTACGCACTACGCACTTCTTTCATTGATACATTACAAGAATTTTTCAGACTTATATTACTGATTTTTGTTTGCATGAATTTGGAAATCTTACAATGTGTATAGGTGAAATATCCACTTCTAAAGCTAGGTAAAGACTTTTGTCAAGCCTGTTTCATTATCCGAAGGTATATATCGCAATGAATATTAGAACTAAGCGTATTTAGTAAGTGGGTTTAGCAATATAATTATAAGGTTAATTTATATGTAACACACAAACTAAACCATTTGCAATTATATTTTAACCATCAAACAACCATAAAATACAAAATCCGTTACATTAACGGACCAGAGACATAACGGCAAGTTTGTTCAATTGGTAAGCAAACCGTTTCTATGTCAGATGCTGAAACAGCCAAAACTAATAATACCCTCAACAAAATGTGCATCAGGTGTTTCATACACTGCTCAAATGAAGAAAGTAGCTTAACGATCAAATTTTGCCCACAGACTAAGCCCGATGCAACGCACGTGTGTCGACAAGCCTCGTTATATAACTAAATTTAGAGATACATATAAATAAATTTAGAGATACATACTTTCTTAATTTTTTTAAAATTACTATTCTCACCTTAAAAACTCAGGGCGTGCTTGGTTCATTTTAAAAAATGGCAAAAAGAATTGGTAAAAAAATATTATGCAATACTATCACTGTTATCATCAAGAATTATATAAAATAAAATAATAATAAAATTCTAACAAAAATTGAAAAGTGACATTTAAAAGATTAATTTGACAATGAGACATGGAGAGAAAAAATAAACTTGGGAAGTTACTAAAGCTTTTCACATACCTCTCAATTTGGTGAGGAATGCTTCATTACCCCAAACTAAGTAATGACTTATTGCATTATAATTTGTCAACCACTCTTAATCATTTCTATTATCTTTTTTTACCCTCAAAAACTTTCAACCAAGCACACCATCAACTTTTGATAACTATCAACAAGTATTAAATGCATATTTTGTTTTATTTAGCATTGATGTATATCATAACCATTACGATAATTGTAGCCATTTATTACATGATTTTGAGTATGATTTGTTTGTCATAACACTCCAAAATTTTATGTATGAGGCATGCAGATCCGTACGATGCACACGGGTTGCATCTAAATGTTGATGGCGTATACCGGTCTATATGATACCTTTTTAGACTTATTCGTATCATTGTAACCTGTCTATATGTTGATGTTCAGTAAAAAGAACAGCAATCCCAAACACGCCCCTTTATAAGCAACCCGAAACAGTTCACAAAACTGTTATATGAGTTGTTCAGAATTGCTTATTGGGAAGGCTTATAAAGGAGGTTGTTTGGGATGGCTTATTACAAATTGCTTATGACAGGGAAGGTTTGGGATTCCTTATATTAAAATCTATACTTAGGCTTAGAAGATACAAATAAAGATACATAAATATCAAAGTTTCAAAAACACCGGGGTAACATACTTTTTGTTTGAGGTAAACATATTCATATTAGCAAACAAATTAACAGTCTTGCAAGAAGTTCAATAATGCCACTGTTATCTATTGGCTAAGCTCTGACTACCATTTAAATACATAATAGTAAAGATCATGAAATCAGCTTATAATCAACCTTCTAATCTTTCTTCATTGTAAGCTTTAAGTCTCAAAATGCAGTCAGCTGCGTTCTTGTGTAGCCTTGTGCCGTTTAATTGCAGCTCATAAAAGCTGCAACTAACAAAAATCAATTACTAATTTAATCTTCTAAAAAATATATTTTATGACAGATTACCTATATAAAAATATATACCTCTTTGGAGTTTGTTCAACAGAGGAACAATGGCCAATCCTTTTATCGAGCTATCTTACCTTTCAGTTCAGTCTCCAAAACCCCTGTTGCCCCTAAACATTTGTTGCATAAGTCACAACGATCTTCCGTGCCTGGTATGTGCTTAATTACACATACCTTTTACCTTTAAAAACGAGCTAAAATAACCAAAAACGGACTTAAAATGCCTTTGAAAATATCCAGGGTTTTTTTTTGTAATTTGCCCCCCCTAAGAATCATTTTGTGTTGTAGTTTAAAAAAATTATCAAAGTATGCTCTTTCGAGCCAAACTTTCTGCCTCCGCCCCTGCCAATGATGACTAAAAACTATAAAATGCGACACTTATCATCAGATATGTCTATATTAAAAAGACCTAACAAGGAGTATGTGTGTACTCTTTATATATACGGCCATGCAATTGCTTCATTTCTTATCAAAATCTCGGAGTAAGGCAGGTGCTCTCCTAGCGAAAAAAATCTTAGTGTAAAATTTTAAAAATATCTAAGGTTTTTTTGTAATTTTCCCCCCTAAGAATCATTTTGTAGTGTAGTTTAAAAAAAATATCAAAGTGTGCCCCCTCGAGCAAAACTTTCTGGCTCCGCCCCTGACAATGATGACTAAAAACTATAAAATGTGACACTTATCATCAAGATCTGTCTATATTATAAAGACCTAACAAGGAGTACGCGTAGTACTCTTTATATACGGCCATGCAATTGCTTCATTTCTTATCAAAATCTCGGTGAGTAAAAATCGACATGAATGATTTATAGCAACTACTTTTAATCCTAGACTTGTTTTTCCTTTCCGGTATTCAATATTAGTTTTTAGTAGTGAAAACGTTTATTGTGTTTTATCCATTGAATTATTATAGAAATATGACTACACACCTTTTATCTTAGTCGTAGTACGTACATTGTAACGTTGATTAACCCGATCACTACAAATGAGGACGTGAAGAGTGTAGAGGGATCCAGAACTAAGCAACTCAAGCCTCAAGGCCTCTAGCCCTCTAGCAAGGTACTAGAGACGAAAAGAAAGAGCAGCTATAAGCGCTTCTTCAATAGTAATCAAAGCAACAAAACATAATGAATAAAGCGGATCGAGAGTAAACCAAAGGCCTTGTGTGTTAATTGTATCTTATGTTGTGTGAAAAACTCTTCAAACATGCAAGATAGATTTGTAATGTATATATCGTAAAATAGTCGGTTGAAGTTCAAAAATAATTATACACTCAATAGTCAATGAAACTAAAATAAAACAAAATTTTAATTGTTTACTTAGGTTTGAATCCTCATACTTAACTCATTAATGAAAAATACAATAAAGACATGGGATTAAAATGATGACGACGCACGAACTCTCGAAATTATTTAACATTTTTAACACCCTTAAAAATATCTTTCCTACATTTTCTCTATTAATAGCTCTCAACCTAATGATTCTTATTTGCAAGAGGACATCAACTTGTTCTCTCGTAACTCCTATTAAGATAATAAACACCACAACTTTTCTTTAACTCTATCTTTACTACTTTATAAAGCATTTAACTCATTTTAATTTTAAAAAAAGTTTTAAAATTTTTAAATAAAAAATATTTTTTCTTTGAGAAATCCAATACAATCCATTAGTCAACCTCACCTTAAATGCATACGTTTTTACAAGCCAATATGTAACATAACCTTAAATGTATAAGTTTTTTCATAATAACCAACCCATTTAAAAGGTCACTGCAACTTTGTAACTGGCCATTTGGTAAAACATATATAAACTCACACATAACAACACACCCCACTTTATTTTCTATGAAAAAGTATCCACATTCAAGATTGTTTTCCACTACGGTTAGTTTCTTCTTCTCCATTTAAGTTTTCATTTTTCTTTAACTAATATTGCACGTGATGACGTTTATGGACAACGACATACAAATGGATTTATGGTTGCCTGAGAAGGAAACGAGGTGTTAGATTTTGCTAACCTATTTAAAATTTTTAGGTTATTCAGTAGATTATTAATGTTATTCTCCACGTTCAGGATTGTTCCCCACTACGGTTAGTTTCTTCTTCTGACTATAAGTTTTCATTTTTCTTTAACTAATATTTCACATGATGACGTTTATGGACAACGGCATACAAATGGATTTGTGGTTGGCTGAGAAGGAAACGAGGTGTTAAATCTTGCTAACCTATTCTATTTTTTCGGGTTGTTTAGTAGATTATTAATATTATTCTCCACATTTAGGATTGTTCCCCACTTTCTTTTTCTTCCTTTAAGTTTTCATTTTTCTTTAACTAATATTGCACGTGATGACGTTTATGTTGGTAATGAGGAGATGATACGTGAAAGTGTTGTGTAGTCGTTTGTAGCATAGAACATCATAGAAAAATCTTATTATTTATTGCATTATCTTTTCTTTGGTATGATTTGTATAACTTATTTCAATGTCCCCAAGTCGTAGGTACGATAAAGAAAAGGAAGCTTGCTAGTTTTGTGTCGAGTGAGAATGCTTAATGGTCTCACGAGTCGTTCACGAGGCGGTCATAGTCAAGAAAAATGCAAATTATATTGTGTACATGCGAATAACTTGATTTGGGATCACGTAATTGTTTTCTGGTTTTAGAACATTTATGATTAATGATTTTGCAAACTAGGTATCTAATGTATTAAAAAGTTAGGCATATGTATTTACTAAATTTTTTATTATCATCTTTTATATTTGTGATTTCGCAAAAAAGATTTTTATCATTTACGTCGACTAGGTGCTTTTTGTTAATACAAATTTGTAATTAAATTTTCTTGTTCTTTATTATTAAAAGCCTAGAAATTTATGTGTCATTAAAAGTATGAGCCGTTACAAGTAATGCTTTGATTGCTTATTATAATCCATTTTATAACATCCCATTTATCATCATGTAACCTCAAAACTTGTAACAGTTATTCTTAACAACTTTATGATGTATTTAGGAGTTTCTATAAAAAGAAGTCTTAAAAAAATTAAGATAAAAAACATTACTTAAAAAGGAAATTAATAAATTAGTAAGATTTGTTTTACTTATACTATAAAATCAATACATACATATATAATTAAAAGCCTAGAAATTTATGTTTCATTAAAAGTATGGGTCGTTACAAGTAATGTTTTCATTGCTTATTATAATCCCTTTTGTGACATCTCATTTATCATCATGTAAACTCAAAACTTGTAACGGTTATATTAATGATAAATAAGTGATTTAATGGGAAAACTATGTAACCACCATATCAATATTTGTAACATATAAAATAAAAAAATGTTATTGATATACATTAAAATGTCAGTTAAAAAATCTTAATATAAAAAGACCCCTGGTTTATGTAAGAATCCAAAAGCTACAACACAAATTAATCATACTTCACACACAATAGATTTAGTCATCCAAGATTCTTCTAGCCTTTAAACCTCGCCCAGTCCCTCGCCGGCAAATTTAATTATACAGGAACCCGTCGCCGCAACAAGCGGATACCCAACTATTTTAACTTATGTTTCAAAGATGCTACTTATGTTCCCTTCTTTCGTTTGGACTTTAGTTTATTTAGATATGAAATACTTTGCAATGTTATTGCTTAGAGTTATTTTAGTTTAAATTATCATTTGTACAATTATTGTTAAAAAAACATTTAACCGAATAACATTAGCTCGCCGTAAAATATAGTCACAGGGTACCCGTCGCCACATTGCCCGAGTACCCTGCTAGTATAAATTAAAGTAACTTCGAAAACTATTTTATGAATATGTATCAACTACAAAAATTATTTCTTAATCAGATCCCTAACAACATAATTTTCTATATTTGTCCCATCTTTAACGACTTCCCACTACCTTGTACTACCACAATAAAAGAAACTTTTGACACAAAACACTAAATCAATTGCTCTACCGAGCAACCTCAACAACTATTAAATAACTCGTGTAGCTTCATGACTTCATCATGCTCGACCGACATTCAATGATGCCCAAACTTGATCCAAAAGAAACTCACGAACACAACAATCTAACAAAAACTTCAAAAAACTGTATATCTTATATTGTACCCCTAATTATGAATCCCTCCGTGTTAGCCTCACTTTTTAGTGAAACTGTCGTCTTACACGTGAATTGGACTAGTCTTGGACATTGCGTATCACACAGGGGTCATTTATGTTAACTAGGAATAGTTTGGTTTTGTTTCTAGTATAAATACCCCACATGGCTCTCCATGAGGGGTGTTGGTGAATCATTTGTATTTCTCATCCTTCTTTTCTTAATCTAATATTTCACAAGTTTTCTCCAACCTCTCTCTAACTTTCTCTCACTAAAATACACAATGCTTATTCTTTGTTGTTTGATCAACCAAGACCCCTCGAATAAGGTGTTTTTGATCCTTGTCAATTGGTATCAAAGCTAATTGTGGGTGTTTTGTATTGTGTGTTGTGTTCGTGGATGTTTCAACTTATTTAGAGCTTATTCTAAGCTTATTTTCGTGGCTGTTCAGCTTATTCAAGCTTATTCGTGGGCTGTTTTCTTGAAGAAAAAGCCACGAATAAGTTTTTTAGTGTTGTTGGTGCACAAATCTGTTTTTTGTAACAGTCTTTTTTCTGCCTTTTTTATGACTTTTTTATTAGGTCTATTTGTCCTCCTAAACTCATTCAAATGCAGATCTGGTTTTTTTATAGCTTATTTCGTGTCTCTTTCTGAGCTTATCTTGTTCTTGTTCCTCGTGGGTTACGAAAAAGCTTAAAGCAGCTTATTTTTTTGTTCTTCACATGGCTTATTTCTGGTACTTATTTCGAAAGAGCTTTTTGATTGGCTTATTTACTTATTTTTCTGGGTTTGCTTATTTCATCTTGTGGTCCACACCGGTTGAGATAAGAAGGAGACATAGATCCAAGATTTTTGCAACAAGGATGTTGTGATTTTTGTTGGTTTCTCAAGAACACAAAAGAAAGGACTACAAGGACGATTGTACGATTTGGCATTCAGTGACAACCAATCTACTGAACCGATCTATCACAAGCCTATGACAACCAATCTACTAAACCGATCTATCACAAGCCTTTGACAACCGATCTACTGAACCGATCTATCACAAGCCTTTGACAACCGATCTATCAAAAACTCAGTAGCAACCGATCTAACAACTTCAATGGAACCAATTTATACATGCCACAACCCAAACCGAGTCAACTCAGTATTTACCGAGTTAACCCGGGTCGACTCATATGAGTCTGTTGTACCGAGTCCAAAATTAACGGAAAGAAAAATGAATTTACATGAAGTGATAAAGAAAGATGACTGACTCGAATTAACCAATAACAATCAACACCAACAAATCTAAATCTAAACCTATATTCCCATCGTCACAATCATTAACCTACCACACCATCTCCATCTTTATGACTCGAATACAATTAAACATTGATCTCAGATTGTTCAACTTTCCCTTTAATCATTAAGATTTTTTTAGTTGAACACAATCCATCATTGATCTATTAAAGGCATAGCTTTATTTAATTTTTGAAAATAAAGATTGAGGTATAACAATTATGTTACACTCCATCTTGGCTTCGTTTGAATACACAAGAACATCCAAACATTAAACCTACCTGAGACCCTTTTTGGATCTTGAAGACTTGCTTGTACTCGATATTCAAAGAAAAATCAAAAGGGTTTGTGCTTAATTCGTTTGGGTTTTTCAACGAGATCATCTTTATGATTGATGAAATCTAAGATGAATGATAGGAGTTTGTGACAGCGTATGAACTGTTAAGATGGGAGTAGATGTATTTTGGAGAGAGGAGAAAATGTTTGTGACTGCGTGTGATTACAATTAGGGTTAGGGTGCCCTAATAATTAGGGATGGGGGTTTTATATCTAATGTAAAGATAGATATTGGGTTCGGTAAGATATGGGCCAGATATAATGGGGGTGTGATGGGCCAAGTGTGTAACTGATTTGTATTATGGGTTGTTTGTGGATTCAAAGCTGGGCCGGTAACATTGTATATTGGAGGTGGGCCGAGATTTATTGGTTTGGTTATGTTATGTTAGTCTTGTTATGATAATGGGCCGCATATGTTCATGGTTTATCTATTTTGGGCTCGGGTTAATGGATTGAGGCCGGGTAATAAAACATTATTATGTCGAGTAACGTCTGTGTTACCGGGTTTTGTTACTTGGACGGTCGTGCTTATGTCATATTTTTTTGAGCCGATATCCGTTAACGATCATAACAACAATAAAAATCATGAACAACAACACAGCAAACACAATACATTACACTAAAAACGATCCTTATCAAAATTCTCCTTCATTCATAATGGCTAGTATTGAATTTAGACGACTACGGGGTTTTTGTACGATGTTACTTAGTTAAGATTAAAGTTATTTGGTGTTTTTTGCTTCATTCTCGGGTTCGTTTTATCAGGTTGTCTCTATCAGTAGTCATCAGTTTTAGCTTACAGAAAAGATAAGGGGATTTAGATTGGGTTGATCAAGAGAGATTTGTAAAGAGAGTAATGACATCTTCTCACAGAGTATTGCTTACGCAATCACGGGCTATGAAGCTAAGTAAGCAATTTGCGTACACTCGGGCCTTAATTGACTTTGGTGTAGTAATTCATATCTGTACTTTCCTGGAGGGAGAAAAGTGCATTTCCGGGTCTTAGTTGATTTTGGTGCTACGTTTTCGACTTCGTTAAAAGGATTAAAGTGTGTACTTTGGGTATTGAGCTGAATTCAACAAGACTGGAACGCTTCCTAAGTGAGACGATATTGATGATATCATCCCTTCCCTCAGAGTATCCTAAATGAGAAAGGAGGTCCTTAAGAAGACTAGTGCATCAATTCTTATCAGTCTCAGGGGTGTTTGTTTGGGAGGGAGCAGAAGAAGTTCAGAGCATAATTCATATCAAAGCCAAAGTATTCAGATAAGAGAACTTCAAGGATGACAAATGAGAAGCAGATTCTGATGAACTTCGACATGACAAGAAGTGCAAAAAAATGAAGCTTTCACAAGACATGCAGCTAATTCAGAAACTTCGTGATGACCGGAAGCGTATGAAGAAAGTTTTTGAAGTCGTGTTAGGAAGTTATGAGCAGAAATCCAATCAAGACCAGGTTCGATAGAGAAAAACTTCTATGTCATCCTTAGCAGTACGTTCATCTACAAGCTGAAGAAATAAAGCTGGAGTATTCAAGTAGATCGTCAAAGATATTCTCAAGGAATACTGGACTTCATTCTTATCAATTTTCTTTATTTTTGCTTGTAGGGAACATTGTAACCAATTCACGTGTGACGTCATCTTGGAGGGAGATTGTTAGCCTCACTTTTTAGTGAAGCTGGCGTCTTACACGTAAATTGGACTAGTCTTGGACACTGCGTATCACATAGGGGTCATTTATGTTAACTAGGAATAGTTTGGTTTTGTTCCTAGTATAAATACCCCTCATGGCTCTCCATGAGGGGTGTTGGTGAATCATTTGTATTTCTCGTCCTTCTTTTCTTAATCTAATATTTCACAAGTTGTCTCCAACCTCTCTCTAACTTTCTCTCACTAGAAAACGCAATGCTTATTCTTTGTTTCTTTGATCAACCAAGACCCCCCGAATAAGGTGTTTTCGATCCTTATCATTTTGGTTTTTGGGTAAGGCTGCCCACTATGACAGTCGGTCCCGACCTACACTTTCTAATGCCACATCAGCTTTTTCTCTCCGACGACCTACAGGCGACTTTTTGCCACTATAAAGCGACCTTCATTTTATTTCCAATTTTTTAACAACAAATTTAAATTTCATTAAAATTAAAAAAACATTACATAAATAATAAAAAAACATCCCCCCTATATAAAACAAGCTTGCCTTGAATTAGATCTCCTCCAAAAACACTATTAAAACTACACCTGGCAAATAAAATGATCCTACAGACCTTAATGAAAGTTGACTTTTAACAAAAACACAATCTCAAAATATGTAGCCATTACATCAAAACCATCCTTAGTTAGTTCTTCCCCAACTTAACAAAACCATCAAACAAAAACCATACATTCGATCAATCACCGGTAACAGTTATATCCTCCCTAAATTATACATCTTATAAAACAAATCCCCTAATTCATAATTCCTAATTCGATCAATTACTTATAATCAAACTAACATAATCAATTGTCACTAATTGGTAAACCCTAATTGATAATCAACCTTAATTTTTTGTTTCCCCAAAAACTATACCTGACCGAAATTCCCAAAAACAAAAAACCCTAATAAAAAATCAAACCTATGTTGGAATACATAATACTCAATTCAATATAAGTTACTCTTTAATTTTTATAATTTTTGTATGCATCTATATTGTCGCGTTTATAATTTTCCAGGTTCCTTTGTTTATATATTTTGTTGCATTTTTTGGTGCTTTACTTTTAATGTATTTTCAGTTATAATTGTATAAATTTAAAATTCAAAAGTTGGTAAGGATTAAATTCTTCATTTTTAAGTGCGCAAGGTTTGAAAAAGGAGTTATCCTTCTGTTTTGGTAGATATTGAGAAGATGGTGTCATTGAAGGGAATGATCATCAGATGTAGTTTGATTATTCTAGAATCAGGGAAGTTGTGTTTAGATCTTTGGTGTATGGGCGCTTTTCTTATCCTATTATTGATAACAAATCCACGGTATTATGGAACGCACATCACACCTTCCTAAAATCCCCACCACCTCCAAAGTCGTCAAGTTCGATAATCTTCAATTTGTCATTATCATCAACCCTTTCCATGAGTATGATGTATAGTATTCGTATGAACTGGCTATGATATAGAAGTTAGAGGTAGTTGAGATGGACGACAGACACATCTGTCTATGTGGTGCCTTTTCTCCCTAAAAAAAGGAAAATTATAGTTAGGAGATCCTAGAAAAGATGAGTATTGCGGAAAAAAAAATTCCAATCAGACTTTCATGGTATGGTTTGTTATCTACGGATTCGATTTGGATTATAATTTTTTTGTTACTATGTGTTCGATAAGATTGTTGAGAGAATTGGATTTCTGGTAAGTCTTTTTTTGCTTAAATAATTATGAAACCTCTCAAATGCCTCCTGTAATTTGACTAATTTTTGATATGTTAGTTTTGCAGTACATACTTAAGGTTGGCGAGGGACCTGCTACACGTTGTATTAGTGGTTAATAGTATATGTATGGACTCTACACTTGATGTATAGATTTGATGAAAGGTATGCATTTGACCTGTTATAATCAACAAGTGGTTATGATGTGATGGTCTGTTTGTGCCAAATCTTAGGTTTTAATCCTTAAAATTAAAACTACTTTCTAGGTATTAGATGCTCATAGGTATACCTTTTAGACCTCGCGGCCCCCTTTATGTCATTGAATTATATTTGTTGATACACCTGATTTACATATCTGAGCCGCTTTTCAAAAAACAATTATGATTTAGTCATCATATAAGAGTCTTATATCATTTTCTCAATTCCTTTCCATCCCGATATTAGTATGTCTACTTCATATCACCTCATGTTTGATGTCTTTTTTTATTAAAGTTAAATTTTTTATCGTGTTTTTTAAATTACGAGAATGACTAAAAAAATTGTTTGTTATTTATTTGCACCTCACTTTCTTGGCTATCATGATTCGGCTATTGTAATTTTATTAGTTGTATACGTAGTTTGTAGCCTATATGTTATCTGAGCTAATGCAATGTCTATAAAATGTGCGGCGATCGTGCATTTGTGATATAGATTTTATCTAAGATAAATTTTTCACGTTGTATAAGGTGTTCAACAACTGTTGTCAGAATCTTTCCATAAACAAACGACCATCAAAGGTAAAATGTATTTCGCTTTAAAATGCTTTATTTTAAAGAAAGTATGCGCTTTTCCGATACGTTATTTGAGTTAATGCAATGTCTACAAAATGTGCAGCAATCGTGCGTCTGTCATATAGGTTTTATCCAAGAGAAAATAGTCACGTTTTTCTATGCGGCTGACGAGTGTTGTTAAGCTCTTTCCATAAACAAAGAACCATCAAAGTTAGAAATAATAATTGCCAAAGTCACTTATTCATGCTTGTGAAGAAGGTTATGAAGTTACTACAATAACCTGCGCTCAGGATTAGGAACAGAAGGATAACAAGGATGATCTCGAGCTCAAAAAAGAAATCAGGAAAATAAGATTACAAAATTTAATGAAGCTTGCTCCTTTTAATGATGCGGGGTTGTTTGATGCAAATGTTATGGCAGGATTACGAGCTTTTCAATATGTATTTTCCTCACCACAATGCATTTGCTTTTCTTTATTGTTTGTATTTTTCTAACAGGTGACTTAATTTTGAAATATTTTTTTGTACCCAAGCGAATCGTCTTCTGATAATCCGAGAGAAAGAAAAAGGCAGACGGGTTTTAGATGGAACATGGAATTGCTTGATGTTGTCGTTGTAACGAAGATGGCTATTGCATCAGATGTTGGTCATGATAATTTTCGGCAAAGCAATTCTGTTGGTGAATGATGTCAGACAATAGAAATATGGGCCTTGAAAATCTAAGGTACATCATTGAGACTAAGCATTCTGTTATGTATCTTGGTTTTTGAAATCTAAATAGATTAACAATCTATTTAATATTGCTTTACACCCCTGATCTGTATCTATAGTTTTTTTAGTTGATTGTTTTAGTTCTACTAAATGACATCACCATGTAACAGCTACGTCTTCTCTCCCTCATTTGATATCCATGTTTATGAAAGCACAACTTAATTAATTAATGATATACAATCAAATAATATTACATAGTGCTCCAATATGGTAATTCTATGATTTAATCTTTGAATGACGTAAAGTATTCCATGTTATACATACCCGGACAGATTATAACGCCAGTTATATATACTAACTAGCTTCAAGGCCTGCCCGTTGGGCGGCGAACTTTAAGATTTTATTGAAAGAAACATTTACATTTTGAGTTGTTTGACAACTCTGTTAAAAAATCTAATCGTAAGAGATATTATCATTCAAAGATG
>BQNB010112644.1:0-22108 GCA_026074375.1 Tanacetum coccineum | reverse complement strand
CCTGTCTTCATCCCTGGTGAGTTTGGTTTCGGATGACATAGGAGTTTTGATTGGTTTAGAGTCTTATAGGCCAAATGTTTTGAGCATTTCTTTGATGTATTTGGATTGGTTGAAAAAGATGCCATCTTCTAGTTGTGTAATTTGTAAACCATGGAAGAAGTTCAATTCACCCATCCTGCTCATTTCAAACTCGTCATGCATGATTTTTGAAAAATCATCACAAAGGTCTTGACAAGTTGATCCGAAGATGATGTCATCTACGTAGATTTGGACGATGATGATATGTGAACACTTTTTCTTGGTAAATAGAGTGTTATCTACCAAGCCCAAGGTATATGAATGGTCAAGAAGAAAGGCCTTGAGTCTATTGTACCAAGCTTTTGGTGCTTGTTTAAGACCATAAAAAGCCTTTTTAAGTCTAAAGACATGGTTGGGGTTTTCAAAAATCAACAAAGCCAAGAGGTTAAGCAACATAGACTTCTTCAATTATAAAACCGTTTAGGAAAGCACTTTGACGTCCATTTGAAAAAGTTTGAAGTCATGCGTACAAGCATAAGCAAGGAGGATTCTTATAGATTCTAATCTTGCTACGGTTTCACCAAAATCTATTCCTTCTTGTTGGTTGTATCCTTGTGCAACAAGTCTAGCTTTATTTCTAGATATGACACCATTCTCATCTAAGGTAGTTTAAGAAGAAAAGGAGTTTTCGGGTTGATAAGGTGGTTTGAGAAGATGGAAATAGTGTTCCATATCAGCAACTGTCCAGAGAAATACCAAGTCAAGTATGCTACTTGCACACTGTTAAACAGTACTCTAACTTGGTAGAACTCACATAAGAGGACCGTTGGAACTGAGACTTCATTTGCCATGTCATGAAGAGAGCTCATGAAGCTAATGCCTGAAGTGTACTACCCAAGAAATGAAATTCAAAAGATGGAATCTGAGATGTGGAACCTGACCGTGAAGAACAATGATTTGGCAGCTTATACTCATAGATTTCAAGAGTTGACTATGATGTGCACCAAGATGGTCCCCGAGGAGGAGGATCAGGTTGAGAAATTCATTGGAGGTCTCCCCGATAACATCCAAGGGAATGTAATTGCTATTGAACCTGCAAAACTCCAAGATGCTGTTCGTATGGCTAACAACTTAATGGACCAAAAGTTAAAGGGATATGCTGTGAAAAATGTTGAAAACAAAAGAAGGTTGGAGGTCAATCAGAGAGACAACCGTGGACAGTAACCACCATTCAAAAGGCCAAATGTTGGAGGTCAGAATGTAGCAAGAGCCTATACGACTAGCAACAATGAGAGAAAACCATATAATGGACCGTTGCCTCTCTGCAACAAGTGTAAGCTTCATCATGAAGGGCCATGCAATGTGAGATGTGGGAAGTGTAACAAGGTCGGGCATTTGACCTGGGATTGTAAGGTCACAAATTTCACTACTTCTACTCAGAGGGGTCAAGTAGTGAATCAGAGAATTTTAACTTGTTTCGAGTGTGGAAGGCAAGGACACTACAGGAGTGATTGCCTAAAGCTGAAGGATCAAAACTGTGGAAACAAGGTTGGAAACAAGAATGGTGTTGGTAAAGCAAGAGGAAAGGCATATGTGCTGGGTAGAGGAGAAGCTAACCCTGATTTAAATGTCGTCAAGGGTACGTTTCTTCTTAATAACCATTATGCTTCTATGATATTCGATTCTGGCGCCGATCAATGTTTTGTGTCAACTACTTTTAGTACTTTGCTTGATAACCCCCAATACTTTAGACGTTAGCTATGCTGTCAAATTAGCCGATGAAAGAATTTCTGAAACTAATACCGTACTTAGAGGCTGTACGTTAGGATTGTTAGGTCACCCATTCAATATTGACCTAATGCTAGTAGAACTTGGTAGTTTTGATGTCATCATCGGCATGGATTGGTTAGCGAACCATCATGCGCTGATCGTGTGTGATGAAAAGATTGTGCGAATTCTCTATGGAGATGAAGTTTTGATAGTTCAAGGTGATAGAGGCGGCAAAGGAGAGAAGTCGAGGTTGAGCATTATATCGTGCACTAAGACTCAGAAATATATCTAGAGAGGTTGCCTAATTTTTCTAGCACAAGTTACGAAGAAGGAAATCGAAGACAAGTCAGAGGAAAAGTGACATGAGGACGTGCCGACTGTACGGGACTTTCCGGAAGTCTTTCCAGAATACTTTCCTGGATTACCACCTATGCGACAAGTTGAATTTCAAATTGACTTGGTCCCTGGTGTTGCACCTGTGGCACGCGCCCCATATAGCTTAGCACCGTCAGAACTACAAGAGCTGTCTACTCAACTGCAAGAACTTTTTGACAAAGGATTTATAAGACTGAGTTCCTCACATTGGGGAGCCCCGGTCTTGTTTGTCAAAAAGAAAGATGGATCTTTTCGGATGTGTATTGAGTACCGCGAGCTGAATAAGATGACGGTGAAGAATCGATATCCACTTCCGAGAATTAACGACTTATTTGATCAGTTGCAAGGGTCAAAAGTCTACTCTAAGATCGACCTGAGATTTAGTTATCACCAACTCATAGTTCGAGAGGAAGACATTCCAAAGACATCGTTTAGGACACGCTACGGTCACTACGAGTTCCAAGTAATGCCTTTTGGATTGACTAACGCATCGGCAATATTCATGGACTTGATGAATCGGGTATGGAAATCGTACTTAGATAAATTCGTGATCGTTTTTATTGATGACATCTTTATCTACTCCAAGAGCGAGGAAGAGCACGCAGAACACCTTAAGTTAATTTTGGAGTTACTTAAGAAGGAAGAATTGTACGCCAAGTTTTCAAAATGCGATTTTTGGCTGTCAAGGGTACAATTTCTTGGTTACATGATTGATAGTGAAGGCATTCATGTGGACCTAGCTAAGATTGAGTCAATCAAGGATTGGGCATCGCCCAAGACTCTGACAGAGATTCATCAATTTCTAGGTCTTGCTGGCAATTACTGACGATTTATCGAAGGTTTCTCAAAGATTGCCAAACCTATGACGAAGTTGACTCAAAAGAACGTGAAATTTGATTGGAGTGGAAAGGCAGAAGCTGCATTTCAAATGTTGAAGCAGAAGTTGTGTAGTGCACCGATCTTGCTTTACCCGAAGGTAGGGAAAACTTCATGGTTTACTGTGATGCTTCTCGTAAAGGATTGGGCGCAGTTTTGATGCAAAGGGAGAAGGTCATAGCTTACGCGTCATGCCAACTTAATATTCATGAGAAGAATTACACTACACATGGCACGAAATGCATTGTGTTCACTGATCATAAGAGTTTGCAACATATTGCTGATCAGAAAGAGTTGAACATGAGACAACGCAGATGGTTGGAACTATTGAGTGACTACGATTGTGAAATTTGTTATCATCCGGGAAAAGCGAACGTGGTGGCAGATGCCTTGAGCCAAAAGGAACGGAACAAGCCACTACGAGTTCGAACTTTGGTTTTGACAATTGGTCTGAATCTTCCTGTGAAAATTTTAAACGCTTAGGTTGAGGCAAGAAAGGAAGAGAATTATGGAACTGAAGATTTGGGTGGTATGATTAATGATCTTGAACCCTGTGCTGATGTAACGTTATGTTTGAGGAATAGAAGTTGGATACCCTGTTTGGTGACTTAAGAGAGTTGATTATGCATGAATCGCATAAGTCAAAATATTCAATACATCCTGGATCGGTCAAGATGTACCAAGATTTAAAGAAACTGTATTGGTGGCTGAATATGAAAGCAGAAATTGCCACCTACGTCAGTAAATGTTTGACCTATGCCAAAGTCAAGGCCGAATGCCAAAAACCATCCGGTTTGTTGGTTCAACCTGTGATCCCGGTATGGAAGTGGGAAAACATTACTATGGATTTTGTTACTAAGTTACTAAAGACGTCGTCTGGTCAAGATACAATTTGGGTAATTGTAGACCGACTCACAAAGTCTGCTCATTTCTTACCAATGAAGGAAACTTACTCAATGGGGAAGTTAACGAGACAATACTTGAAGGAAGTAGTCTCAAGACATGGTGTGCCAGTTTTGATTACCTCTGATCGAGACAGTAAGTTTACATCTCATTTTTGGAAATCATTGAACCAAGCTTTAGGTACTCAATTGGATATGAGTACGGCATATCACTCGCAGATGGGATGGTCAGAGTGAGAGAACCATCCAAACCTTGGAGGACATGCTACGTGCTTGTGTGATTGATTTTGGGAAAGGTTGGGATAGACACCTACCTTTGGTGGAGTTTTCCTACAACAACAGTTATCACACTAGTATCAAAGCTATACCATTTGAAGCTCTCTACGGCCGAAAATGTTGATTGCCTATTTGTTGGGCTAAGGTTGGAGACGCTCAGCTCACTAGTCTAGAAATTGTTCATGAAACAACTGAGAAAATCATTCAGATCAAGAAGCGGATTCAAGCTGCACGAGATAGACAAAAGAACTACGTCGATAGGAGGCGTAAGCCATTAGAATTTAAGGTTGGAGATAAGGTCATGTTGAAAGTGTCGCCAAGGATAGGGGTGATACGTTTTAGCAAACGGGGGAAGCTGAACCCTCGCTATATTGGACCTTTCAAGATTCTTGCTAAAGTAGGAATGCTTGCTTATCGACTTGAACTCCCAGAACAATTAAGCTGAGTTCATAGCACTTTTCATGTTTCCAATTTGAAGAAGTGTTTCGTAGACGAACCACTAGTTATTCCGTTGGATGAGATCCAGATTGATGACAAGCTTAATTTCATTAAGGAACCAGTTGAAATTATGGATCAAGAAGGTAAACGGCTAAAGCAAACCCGCATTCCAATCGTGAAGGTCCGTCGGAATTCAAGACGAGGGCCCGAGTTTACTTGGGAGCGTGAAGATCAAATGAAGAAAAAGTACCCTCATTTTTTCGTTAACCCTTAGTCCACGTCTTAAGCTTTGAGGACAAAGCTCTTTTAAAAGGGGAAGAATGTCACACCCCAAAAAATTCAGGTCAATATTTTAAACTTTTCCGATCATTATTTTTGACTTTTATACGTTACATTTGAATTTGGCAGTTTACCGGGAAGTTAACCCGCGTAAATCTAAAAATGTCATCGGACGCGTTCCGACTTCGGATTTTGATTAGTTTAGATATTATATGAGTTATTTTATCTTTTCTAAGTGTTTTGTAGTTTACGATCACTCCTGATATTTATTTTTACGCTTAAACGTTTAAATTACGTTTTTCGCGTTTTTGATCTAACGGAACCCTAGAAACCCGAAATCTTTTTGTATAAACTTTAGTTATCATCCATCTCATGTTCATAAGTCAAAAAATTTGTTCATAACCCCCTTCTTGTCATATTATGGACGCCTAAACCAAACCAAATGCAACCATAAGTCCTAAATTAATTCAAGAGCATCTTTTTTTTAAATACAACATCACATGCATGCATAAGAAGAGAAAGTGGCATGTTTGTTTTGTTATCCACTACAACCAAATGACTCTTACACTTCACATGTTGACCTTTGGACCACAATTCCACTAGTGAGCTATTTAAGCTAAACTTGGAGCCAAAGTAGTAAGCCATTTAAGCTAAACTTGGAGCCAAAGACAAAAAAATTGTTCTTTTCCCCCCTCCTTGACCCTATTCGGCCGAACCCCTCAACACACACACTCTTGGTGTGTTTGAGTAACTTGTAACACTAAAACCCTAACCCTTACCCTATAAATACCCACTTATAAACACACACATCTCTTTTAGTTCATTTCATTTGGCAAAATTGTTTTCTCTTCTCTCTTGTCTCCTCATAGCCCACGAAACACACACACAATCTATACTTTTGATTTCTACAAATATTGACACATCATAAACTTCATTTTATCAAGATCCAAGGTTATTCAAATAAGGTTTTCATTTTATTTCAAGGGTCTTTCAAGAGTTTATAAACTAGGGTTTCAAGATTTGTTGTTGGGTTTTATAGATCTAGTATTTTGGGGTATAGATCTTGTGATTTCTCTACTTGTTCTTCATTCTTGTAAGTGTCTTGAATCTTTTCTTGTGGTTTACTTATGTTCTTTCATATATGTTCAAGATCCATACATCCATATGTTGTGTTTTAATTTTTGAAAGATTATAAAACAAGATTTTATAAATAATGATGTTACTTTGTTTCTCTAGTTAAATATTATATTCTTGGTGAGATGAGAGTTGGATGAGAGTTGCAACAATAGAAATGAAGGGATTAGGTTAGTTTTAGGTGTGGTTTTGTTGTGGATTAGTTGTGAATGGAGATTAGGCTAGACTAGACACTAATGTGAAATTTGGTGTGATTTTTGGAAGCATTTGTGAAAAAGGTAGTTGCTGATCCGAAATGGTTTTGAGGTTTTGAGCGACTTAGGAATGTTTTCATTGGGCGTAAAAGTAGTTTTTGGAGAGCTTGTTTCGAATAGATAGTTTTTCATATATCGCACACTAGAATTGGACTTAAAACGGCTAAGTTATAGCCAAATAAAACTTGAAATATTTTCGACAAACCGAATGAATAGTTGCTGATATGAATAGTAAAATGGGTTTTCGAAAACTTTCGGACATTTTTGGACTTTCTAAACACTAACGAAACATATAGTAACACATATTTAATGATTAGCATCATTTAAGGACGCCGTTAACATATTTTAGGAAAAGCGCTAAAGTTACTAATAATAGTAAGTTTGGTAAAATTTAGCGAAACGGACATGGAAGTTAAGCGATTAAGACTAGTTAGTGCGTTTTAAAAATATGAAAACTTAATAAATATAGGGGACGGTATTAACGTCTTGAAACTAAAAACTTTCCAAAAATAGAAACTTACTAAAAATAGTAATTTTTGGTTAAACGCCGAAACTTAACGAAAAACTCGATAATTTTATTTTGTCACGTTTTGTTAATTAAATCATAACAAACACACATGGATGTCTTTTTGGTGATGAACATATTATGTAATTCTTGGCATAGTTTTCGTGTTTCTAAGACGCATTATTATTCTAGGTCGCGGCTAGATTTCTATATCATCTTTTACTTGCATGATTTATCAATTGCTCATCTTGCTAAGGTGAGTTCATAGCCTCACGTTTTACTATCTTTACTTTACTACTTTGGGGTGAGAAACATTGTTTGTTTAGATTCAAAATGTCCGTATCTTGTTCGAAATGCGGTCTTTGGAATGGCATCCTCATGCACTCATAGCTGATGATAACCTGACTGAAAATCTATCTTTAAGAAAGGACACACTCCTCATAACTGATCAAACCAAATCAACAATCCTAGGATTTATAATCGTTTTAATAGTTAATTTGTTCAACTCCCTATGATCAATACACATGCAAAAAGAACCATCCTTCTTCTTCATTAATAACACAGATGCTCCTCACAAAAAATGACTAGGTCGTATGAAACCTTTGTCTTGCAACTCTCAAAGTTGTTTAGACAATTCTTGCATTTTCGAGGGTGCTAGACGATATAGAGACTTCGCCACGGGCGTCGCTCCATGAACCAAATCTATGCAGAACTCAACTTGTCGTCGTGGTGGCCATCGAAAAATCTTCCGGAAACACATCAATAAAATCTCGTACGACAGAAATATCACTCAATTTCTTCCCCATCTACGCTTTGTGTCCATTAAGGTTTTCACGACTCCTTGAGTACGTTCACCATGAACCTGGAGTATCTCATCACCTTCCAACGGTATCCTAACCACCTTCTCATGACATACTATCACAAAATTCCTTTTGGACAACCAGTCCATTCCTACAATGACATCAAAGCTTCCACGACTCAACGATATCAACGAACTCCAAGGGTTACGAATAATCGAATAGGATAACAAACGAATATCGAGTCAAAGGCTAGAATGCATATAGGAGATTCCACATATGCAAATAGACGTGGATCAAATGACATAAGAATCCTTTGAAAGAAAGGATACGTATATGCACCGAGCGAAAACGCAACGAAAGAAATCAACATACGTACCACGACAAATGAACACATAAAAAAATATCAATACGAAAGACGGAAATTCCTATACCAATTATCGACTTTACTCGAAAGACCAAATTAAATAATGTTTTTATAAAAATCAATTTAAATTAAGAAAGTCACTTTAAGTATAAAAATCATTTTAAATAATAAATAAAATTGTCTTAAATTTAATCTTTATAAAATTCATTCTGGTTGTCATAAAAAAATCTAGAGATGGTTATCTAATGGTATATCGTACCTTACCACTATGAATCACTTTAAACCAACTTTTAAAAATTTATTAAACCACTGAAAAATTTTCATATCCTATTTGTATAGACCATTTAAACATATTCTATTTACAAAGATCATTTTAAACACAGTTTTTCTCAAACACTAACACAATGCTTCCAAAGAGTTTTTATAATTAGACATCAATTATGAAATATGTTACTCAAACAAATGACACCATAATACCAACAGGGATCGTAAAACACCGTACAGACTCTAACACAATTCTATTGTTTGAAAACGAAAGAAAATACCAGAAACCATATACTCAAAATAAAATTAAACGAACTCGTACAAGAAAACTCATGCAAGACGTTACGTACCCAAAAGAAAACGTAAGGTCTTATCCAAAATAACGATCGACAAAACAAACCTAAAAGCATCGATATTAACACGTCGCCAACGGGTTACAAAAATCAAAGGATATACAACCAAGGGAGAAATGATCCACACTAATATGTTAGGAACAATTAGTGCTTAAAAGAAATGTTTGATACTCATACGAGTAATCAATGCAACGAGAGAACTAACAAAACGCGCTTATATCCGAAAGAGCAGATTCCGAACAACCACTATACATCGAGACATCGAATAGGAAAAATCAGATATCCTTACTAACAAAGTACGATGAAGGGATGCTAAGCTTAAACTTAGGAAATCCGAACAAACAACCGAGCAAACGAGCAACCTCTATAAAAGCAATACTAGGTATCCGCAATTACTAGATAGAAGAGAAACTTACTATCTATACAACTCAACTTAACATATCCTCCAATTAGGGTAAGAGAATAATTCTCTACCCATACCACCATCCTTCTCATGAATACATATATATATATATATAAAACTATTACACTACCATCTTACATTCAAACACAAATAATTGCAATCATGGTCACAAGTCTATGTGTGTGATGCCTTTATAATTATGTTGGCCACCATAATTATAAGTGCCTCATTTCACACGTGTACTTACTTCCAAGATCATAGACCTCTTCATGACATGCTCATCCTGCAATTGTTAGTCCAAAACCAAGAAAAACACTAACAGTGGAAAGTTACCCTAACAGTAGGAACAGGTGTACTAATAGTGGGAACTTTAGTTTCCACTGTTGAGGATAGAACAGGCTCCACTTATTCAGCTGTAGGGTCTTTTGTAATAACAGTGGGATTGGTGTTTCCACTGCTTTCAGATACATCAGTATCGTTGATAATCCTATCTTGCTCATTTTAAGGATCACCTTTTTCTGAAAATGCATCTCTGTTCCTTGTAGAATCATTAGAAGTTGCCATTTGAGCCTCATGAAACCAATTTGGAAGAGCAATGTATCTTAGAGAGGACACATTTTCCTTCAGAGCATCTTCTTTTGTACCTGAAATGTTAGTAGAAGATATTCCTGCAACAACAACTTATACATAGTTCGTTGATTTGGTTAAATAATCAATATCAAATAGCTAATTGGGACCAGTTCCTTTCTTAATGGGTTGATTCTCTAGGAAGTCCACATGCAGGTTCTCATCTATTTTCTTGGTTCTTTTGTTAAATACCCTAAATGCTTTACTATTCAGGGAGTATCCTACAAATTAACCTTCATCTCCTTTAGCATCAAACTTGCCTAAGTGGTCTAAGGTATTAAGGATCATGACATGACACCCAAATGGTCTTAAGAATCCTATAGCAGAAGATCTACCATTAAACAATTCATAAGGGGTCTTATTGTCACACCCCGCCAAGGCGAAAACGCGAGGCATAAACAAGAATGGATATCATCACAACACATGGTGTCTATATAGAGAATACTAAAATGAAAACTAAAGTAAAGCAAAGACACAAAGTGTCATAACAATACCCAAAACCTAATGGTGTCTTTATTAATGAGAAAGAGGTCTCGTCAATAAATGACATGCAAAACATAATCCAAACAATTCATGCAAACGCATTTATTCAAACAGAAAGCATAAATAAACTCCAAGCATCCTACGGTCTCTTCTAGCCACTTCGCTCTATCTTAGCACCATTAAGCTCACCTGAAAATGATGCTTAAAATGTCAACATAAAGTTGAGCGAGAATCATAGGTTTACGACATACAACAATATCCAAAATAAACTTTCAATTAGCTGCTGCAATTACCAAAACAATTCATGACAACAATTAACAACAACGGGACGGAACGTGCCCACGATCCACAATCATATCAACTACATATGTGCGCTACATGGCCTCATATTAGCTCACGCAGTCTTACCACCGTCACACCTCGTTTTGCATATTGGGATCCACAATACCAAACATATCATATCGCAACACAACGGGACGGAACGTGCCCATGATCCAATACACATAACTACAGCAAGCTTAAAAACATTTTAACATGACAACAAGCATCATTCTCACCCCAAAATAACATGAGAAAAAGGGGCTATGAAACTCACCTTTGCTTAGCTTTCCAAAAGATTCCAACAAAAAGCTTCACAAACAACTAGCACAAATCTAAACAACAAAATAACTCGTGTTACACGCTACTAAGCCAAAAGCTTAATGCACATGTAACAATCATATGATGGATGTCTAAGGTGTTCTATTAACCCCATGGGTCACCCCGACACCATACCCAACTTTAACCACTTCGTTAACAAGTTTCACTAGTTAGTCACAATTTGTTCAAAACTGCAGAATTTTAACGTGACTTAACGTACTCAAAACCTCTACTTACTGACCTCCATAATTCATACCAAAAATCACCTATGTTCATTTATGAGTATATTAACTACCTCATGATTCCCAAGAGCCATTTACATGCACAAGTACTCCTAAGAAAATCAAACTTCAAAACAGTCCCAATTCGGATCTGTTTGCACACTAAAAAGTTTGGACCTAAAAACCATACTTAGACTCCAAATCAGAAGCTCTCCTTTGGGGATTTCTAATAGACATATAGAACTAAACTCCTGTAGAAGGGCTAAGCTAAATTCAAATTTTAAGTGGGGGTTTTATACCTCGTAATCTGACCTAAATCTGACATGTATTTACTGCTTTGAAAACTTTTCTTGCAACCAACGTTTGAATGACTTCTCGACCTCAAAAAACCTTCGAGGCCGGATGTTATGGAAACTAGACTCTCTGAGCTACATCATAGACACCGGAAACTTGACAAAAGCTATTACCATCATTGAGATATCAGCCAAACAACACAGCCCTAAACTCTGCCCCAATCTAAATCAAATTCTAACGCGATCTAAACCCTAACGAATACACCCATATGATCTTAATTAAACCCTAATCATTATAATATGTTTATTATATCATTAATTACAGATGTTATGAAACCCTAATTATCTATCGTAATAATTATTACATGTTTTTAATGACAATTAACTCAAAGGATTATAATTTATACCTTAAATCTTCAAATCTTGAACACAAAAATCACCAAACTTGAAAAAAAATATTTTTCTTCATCCTCCTTTGATAAAATTCGGCTGGGACAATTAAAAAGAAGGGGGAGAATGGTTTTTGGAATTTATAAGGTTTACAAAAAGGTTTAGGATAGATATCTTTTACCAATTTTAATTAGAGTAAGATTTGTTTTCCTTTTTTTTCTTCCTTTCTTTTTTCTAATCTTATCTTAAATCACTAACACAAAATTACATATACGTATAATTACTTACATAATTAACGCAAAACCGCTTCAATAACCAAAATCATTTCCTTGTCACCAAAGGTGAACGAGATGAATTCCACAAAATCCAACACAAATCCAATCCCAATGAGACGATCACGATACATTGGATTGATTATCCAATCTCACATATCCCACACAAAAACAATATAAAACCGTACTAACTCATATAACACATAACCCATACATTGCAACAGATACATACGTCAACACTAATAGTTTGACTAACCTGCTCAAGTCATGGTTGTCACATATGGGGCATCGATTTTATGGGCCCGTTCCCGTCTTCTCGAGGGAATAAGTACATTTTTGTAGCCGTTGAATATTTGTCTAAATGAGTTGATAGCAACATGCGCTCCCTACTGATGATGCTCGATGTTGTCGTTAAAATGTTAAAATCTCTCTTTGACCAATTTGGGAACTCCTCGTGCTATAATTAGTGATTGCGGTACTCATTTTTGCAATGACCAATTTGCAAAGGTCATGCTCAAGTATGGAGTTACTCACCGTCTTTCTACCGCGTATCATCCACAAACGAGTGGACAAGTGGAGGTTTAAAAATACATGATTTGAAAGTTATTTAGAGAAAAGGGACGCCATAGGTGAAAATCGTGCTTCATGGTCCGATAAGTTAGATGATGCTTTATGGGCCTTCTGTACCGCTTTCAAAACACCCATCGGGTGCACTCCTTATAAGCTTATGTACACGGAAAGGCTTGTCATCTTCCTATCGAGCTTGAACACAAGGCCTATTGGGCCTTAAAGCATTGTAATTTTGACATTAAGACCGCGGGTGATCACCGAAAAGTTCAAATAAATGAATTAAATGAATCCGGGATTAAGCCTACTGAGAACTCTTGAATCTACAGAGAGAAAACGAAGAAGATTCATGACTTCAAGTTTAAGAAACGAGTTCTCAACAGTTCGGTGATCCGAGTTCTTCTCTTCAATTCTCGATTAAAGATTTTCTCGGGCAAGCTCAAAACCCGTTGGACCGGACCGTTCATCGTTGCTCAAGTTTTTCCTTATGGAACCGTCGAGTTATCTCAAATCGACGGACTAAATTTCAAGGTGAACGGTCATAGACTTAAACACTGTTTTAGAGGGGACATACCACCGATGGTTGTCCGGATCTCCAAACTTTCCCTGGACCCACTAAATCCGGGGTCGAGTAAGGCTTTGACTCGGTTAAAAAAACAAGTGCTTCGTGGGTGGCAAAACCATGCGTTGATACACTAGTAGTAGTATTATTAGTTATAATAATTACGAATAAGTCGGTGATGAGAGGAGGCTCGCCTCTTCCTTTCTCGTTTTTCTGATTTGTGTTTTATGTCCAGATTTCCCGGAATTATAAAGACTCTCGATGCTCATGGTTTTGTCAATCGTTCATACGTTATTTCAATCTTAGCATGCTTATAATATGGGGAATCCGATTCCTAGATCTTAATGATTAACGTTTATCTATTAGCATAAATTATTAAACGAGCTTTAGATTTGCGTAGAGACCCCTTAATATTTGGATTATGCCTTGAAATTAGTATGGGGGTGACAGTCTCACATTGAGGACAATGTGTAGTTCTAGTATGGGGGGGGGGGATCTTTCGATTTGATCTTACTTTCATTTGCCTTGTCTTCACGTAACCCTGTTTTTCCACCAAAAATTTGTGATTTTATGCCAAAATTAGAAATTTTCAAAAAAAGATTAAGTGTTTAGACACATAGTTTTGTCTTTTTGAGCATAAATTTTTACTTGATCGAGCATGTTGCGCTCTAGCTTGCCCCTTAACTTATATAAATTTAAGCTTTTGCTAGTCTTTCATACAAGAAGCTTTAAAACGCGAATTCTAGCTTAAAAAAGCCAAGAGTTTGTAAGTTTCCATGATAGACTTTAAATATGCAAAGCTTGTTTTATTAGACTAAGCATTCACGGATCTTTTTAGTAAAGATTTTAAATTTGCGAAGAACGAGAAATGATAGAGTTTTATATAAGTTAGATGCTAAACATAGAGTAGTTGGATCTCTTTAGAGCTCATAGAGGTTAATTGTGGCTTTTTGCTCCCATCAGCTTAATAAACGTTATATAATTGTTTAATAAATAAAGTTGCTTTGGTTTTTGCGATTCTTATTTTAAATCACTTCGTAGAGATTCCTTCTGGTGAAAGTAAGGTACACATCGGGGTTTTGTTAGTGTTGTGGGGCAATAGGCTATTGATTCCTGACGGCTCGCTACCGCTGTCTAGGTAGTTAAAAGACCACATGACTTGAAATTTGGCTATAATAATAATGTTATGTAATAAACCGAAGCCGAAATAAGGTCCAACACTCTTGCCGCACTCACAACGATCGTGTAGTCATTTAAAGGGTGGAGGTAATAATAATAATAATAATAAAAACTATGGGCTGATAAAAGTTTATTGTCTCTGGTCGGTTCGCTGCCGATGTGGCAGTCTTCAAAAGAAGGCCCATAGGAAGAATAATAAATCGTGAATTGATAAAAGTTTGATGCATCTTGCCGGCTCACAACCGATGTTGCAGCCTTCAAAAGGTAGAGGATCTCATAGTCAGAATTAAAGAACTCTGGTCAATGGTTCGGCTCGCATTAACGATTATGGCAGTTGTTTAAAGGACCGGGAGGTTTAATAATGTTGCAATAATAATAATAATATAGCTAATTTTGACTCTGGAGTTTTTAAATTAAGCCTCCGTTCTCTAGACTAGCAGTTGAGTTGTTTGGTTGACAACTAAAAAGCGATAACCCTTAAATCATGACGAAATTAGACACCTTAATGTGAACCTTATTCTTCACCATATCGTATCTTTAGAAAAGGATTTCAACTAATTATGGTCTATAATTGGGTTTAACTTTTTTGATATTATGGACTTATATTTATTTGTCAACAATAATAATTTTAAAATCTGTATAAGGTTGTAGGATTATGGGAGAGGATAGTAGCTATGCATTACACAATTTGCATTTAAGAGTAGTTGTTAGCATCTTAACTTGTATTTTCAATAATTTGTTTTTATGCTTTGTTTGGGGCGAGGTGAAAAATTAAGGACGATGAATTTATACTTTGGACATTAGTTTTCTTGTTCGTGATCTAAAAGATATAATTAAATAATTGAATGTCAACATCCCGTCACTTGGAAATATATATATTATATATACTATTATTATATATTATTATATTATATATATTATATATATATATATATATTATAATATTATTATATAAATGGAAAAACGAGCGCGTTCAAAAACTATCTGATTTCTTAATCCCTTAGATCGAGCACTTTCTACTTTTCGAAGGTGATCTTAGTTTAGGGGAATTAGGAATTTTTGGTTTTAAGCGTGCATTTATATCATTGCGTGAGGACACGGCAATGACTTAGTATGGGGGATTTTTGGTATGTGCTTAAATACACATACTTTTTACCTAATAAAAAGAGCTAAAAAGACTAATAATGACAAAAAATACATAAAAAATGCATTGTATCTGTGTATTTTTGTGATTTGTGTCTTGCAGGGTACGGATATCAATAAAGAAGGACACAAAAAACAGGGCAAAGCAATCAAAACCGAGACACGGGGAATGGGGAAAAAGCATGGAAATCAGAGCCGAAGGCATATTTATCTTTAATGGGCCAACCCGTACCCATTTTATTGGGTCGGGTCAGCCCATTAAGATTTATATCTTAGCAATCCTTGAAAACCTTAAAACCCTTAACCCATTTGTCCAAATCCGTAGTCCAAGCCCATGAATCCTAAGTCAACAGCCCAATCCACCCTGGTACAAAGTCCTTGTTTATATACACACAGGGCTCACTAACACGTTAAAAAACACTATTCACCGTCTCCCTCCTTTCCCTCCCTTTTACACAGAGTAATAAATAACCCATGGTAAAACCAATCACCCACGCCCCTCTCATACGCTTCTAGAAGCCTGACATCACCCCATTTAACCACGCTGGCAATCCTAAGCATAATGATTGCTGATGGTGATGGCACATGATCAAAGGAGTTTTAAAATGATGGCTTGGGGATGGTCAAGATTAAGGGCTAGGACTTGAAGCTTTGGAAGCTCCTGGAAGGCTAGAAGGTTCCCCTCCTTGCTATTAAATAGAGGAGGCTTCACACAGAGATAGATGTCTAGCTTTTTAGTAGTTTAGTAGCTTATTTTGTAATTGATTCGTTCAATAATATGTATATATAATATATAAGCAAACACTCAACCAAAACACCTTTAGCCAAGGATTGGTCAAGAGTTCACACAATAAAATATATAGAAGTGACCGAAGTTTGATTACCGGGTCGTTAGTCCAAAACGAGGGCTTGAATGGAAAATCGAATGACGAATTGATAATCTATGTTTGAATATGACAGGGATATGATTGGGCACTAAACCTAATAAGCAAATGCACACAAAGATAAGGAAGGAAAATAAGCTAGAAAGGCATAAAAAAACATAGAATTGTAAAAGAAAACACTTAAAAATTTTATATAAGAAACAGATACGCTTAAAAATAAGGTTAGACCAAAACCAAATAAGCTAGACTCTAACACTTAAATAAGCAACTCAACAGCTATTAGCTAAATTAGGACAAGAGAACTCAGCATGTACTACAACACAGTACTAACAGTATTAACTAACAGTACTAACTTGGAGTTAGTACTGCTAGCTTTAAGTTAGTACTGCTAGCTCGAAGTTAGTACTGCTCGCTTTGATAAAACACAATGAAACAAGAAATAAGCTAACAAGCTAAAACAGATATTTAACTATCCCTAATAAGCACTCAGGCATAAGAATAAGCAACTAGAGTAAACTAGAATGGTAAATAAGCTAAAAAGCTACAACTGATAAACTCTTAAAATTACTTTTAAAAGGCGAATAGGCTTAGATAAGCCCTACTAAAGACAGTAAACGAAAGTGGGCTTAATCTACTCTAAATAGCTAAGCTAATCTTAAATAAGAAGAAATAATAAGCTAATAAGCAATAATGAACCAACAGTACTAATAGTTTTAACTAACGTAGAACTGGGTTAAGTCTGCTGGCCTTGAGTTAGTGACTGCTAGCTTTTAAAATCCCAAAAAGAGAACCAGTGTACTAACTATGGGTTAGTACTGCTTGTTCCAAAAATCTCTTAAAAGTTTTCAAAAGTCATTTTCTTTCAAGCTAATTTGATCCTGTCCGAAGTAGAAGTGGGATTGCCACTTTCAGAAATTTCAAGTACTTCTTGAACATATTCTTCACAATCAATGTCAATAATATCGACTCGGTTAACCGATTCAATAATATTGTAGGAGAGAGTTTTAGTATCACCAACTTTAAAGGTCACGGATTGGTCATCATGTCTAAGGGTCATTTGTTCACAGTGAACGTTGATCAAGGCACGTGCCTTATAATAAGATAAAGACAAGAAAGAGAGACTTACAACACCCTTGCTCAAACAGGGCTACTTGAGCTTTTACAAGCTGATCTACAAGCTCTAGCTTGTCAAAGACAAGCTAGTAGTGTCCATAAGCCCATCCAAAACTGGCTTATCATCCATAAAATAAGTTGTGGTGTATTTGAGAGTGATTTTTGTGATTTTCTCTTAACTACTTAGCTTTTTCTTTCTTTTTAAAAAAAGATAACTTATAAACAAGCTCTTTTGAAAGCTTTTCAAACACAATTAAGCACTAGTTAGCAATTTAGAACTTCGAATTTGAATATGGGAATTTAACTTAAAACCTCAACACTTCATTAAACTTGGAAATTAGTACAAAGTTGAAAGGAAAAGTACAATAAGCTGTAAATGACTTAATTAAAATGACAATTAAACTAAAAATAATCTAAGATCTATTTCTACATGCCTTCAAGGCTTACAAAATGGCTCTATTTATAGCCGAAGTCTTCTCTTCTTGGACTTGCAGCTTGTGTTTCCATTGTGAGAGCTTTCTAGGGTGTTTTTGTTGTGTGAGGGACTTGATAAGAGTAATCTCAGCCATTCAGTCTTCTTGTGCTTATTTTTGAGTCAATCTAGCCATTGAAATTACTTGAAAATGGTGAAGGATTGCCAACATGGCAATTATAAAGCTGGGGGAAGATAGTGGAGGAGGGGGAAATGTTTTATCCAGGGTGTTGAAGAGGTTGCAGGGTAAAAGGGTGGGAAGACACCCGTGAGTTGTATCTGGGGTTTTGTTGGGCGGGAAAAAATGGTTTTGGGCAAGTTGGCAGTTTTGGCCCCTCATCTCATATATCTTTATTGCAAATTTCGGCCCTTGTCTTTTTGTTCTTGTAATACAACTTGAGGTTTGGCAATTTTAGTCCCTCAAGTTGTATTTTCTTCATTTGGTCGACTTTTGACTTTGACGAGGTTGACTTTCCTGTTGATTTTTTTTTGACTTTGACTGACAAATAAATGTCATTGCAAAACATAATCCAAACAATTCATGCAATCGCTATTTATTCAAAGAGCAAAGCATAAAGAAAACTCCAAGCATCCTCACAGTCTTTCTATGCCACTTCGCTCTATCTATAGACCATTCAGCTCACCTGATAAATGATGCTTAAAATGGTCAACATAAAGTTGAGGGTTAATCTATAGGTTTTCGACAACAACATTATCCCAAAAAATAAACTTTCAATTAGCTGTGCAATTACCAAAACAATTCATGACAACAATTAACAACAACGGGGACGGAGTGCCCACGATCCACAATCATATCAACTACATATGTGCGCTACATGGCCTCATATTAGCTCACGCAGTCTTACCACCATCACACCTCGTTTTGCATATTGGGATCCACAATACCAAACATATCATATCGCAACACAACGGGACGGAACGTGCCCACGATCCAATACATATAACTATAACAAGCTTAAAAACATTTTAACACGACAACAATACAAGCATCATTCTCACCCCAAAATAACATGAGAAAAGGGCTATGAGATAACACACCTTTGCTTAGCTTTCAATGATTCCAACAAAAAGCGTCTACAAACAACTAGCACAAATCTAAACAACAAAATAACTCGTGTTACACGCTACTAAGCCAAAAGCTTAATGCACATGTAACAATCATATGATGGATGTCTAAATGTGTTATTTTAACCCCCATGGGCACCACGAACACCTATACCAAACATTACCCCACGTCATTAACAAGTTTCATAGTAGTTACAATTTTGTTCAAAACTGCAGAATTTTAACGTGATTTAACGTACTCAAAACCTCTACTTACTGACCTCCATAATTCATACCAAAAATAATTTATGTTCATTTATGAGTATATTAACTACCTCATGATTCTTAAGAGCCATTTACATGCACAGGTACTCCTAAGAAAATCAAACTTCAAAACAGTCCCAATTTGGATCTGTTTGCACACTAAAAAGTTTGGACCTAAAAACCATACTTAGACTCCAAATCAGAAGCTCTCATTTGGGCGATTCTAATAGACACATAGAACTAAACTTCTGTAGAAGGGCTAACCTAAATTCGAATTTTAAGTGGGATTTTATACCTCGTAATCTGACCTAAATCTGACATGTATTTACTGATTTGACAACTTTTATTGCAACTAACGTTTGAATGACTTTACAACCTCAAAAACCTTCGAGGCCGAATGTTATGGAAACTAGACCTTCTTAGCTACATCATAGACACCGGAAACTTGACAAAAGCTATTACCATCATTGAGATATCAGCCAAACAACACAGCCCTAAATTCTGCCCTAATCTAAAATCAATTTAACGAGATCGTAAACCCTAAGGGAATACACCATATGATCCTAATTTTACCCTAAATCATTATAACTTGTTTATTATATCATTAATTACAGATGTATGGAAACCTTTAATTATCCTTCATAATAATTTATTATATGTTTTTAATTGATAATTAACACAATGATTATAATTTATACCTTAAATCTTCAAATCTTGAACACAAAATCACCTAACTTGAAAAATAATTTTTTTCTTCTTCCTCCTTTGATAAAATTCGACTGGGGCAATTAAAAACAAGGGGGAGAAGGGTTTTTGGTATTTATAAGGTTTACAAAAAGGTTTAGGATAAATATCTTTTACCAATTTTAATTAGAGTAAGATTTGTTTTCCTTTTTTTCTTTTATCCTAAAACCGGCCTAACCCTTTTTATTTCCTTTTTTATTTTTATTTATATATTATATAATTACATATTTACTAACATTACCCTATGTTTTTATAAAAATCTAAGCTTATTTCCGCATACCTTTTCGCGTAAACGCAATTTACTAGACTTTTAAAATAAATAACTTTTCATTTTCTTTAAACCTAACATTCCAAAAATAGAAATTTCATTTCTTTCATATCCTTACTAATAGAACCTAATCTCATCCTAATATTACTAACACATAAATACGTATACGTATAATTACTTACACAATTTACGCGAAACCGCTTCAATCACCAAAATCATTTCCTTGTCACCAAAACTAAAAGAAATAAACTCCACAAAATCCAACACAAATCCAATCCCAATGAGACGATCACGCTCAATGGATTGATTATCAAATCTCACATATCCCACACAACACACATAAACACATATAAACACATATAACACATAACCCATTCATTGCAACAGATACATAAGTCAACACTAATAGTTTGACTAACCTGCTCAAGTTATGGTTGTCACATCATCTATCTCCTCATTGACAGCCTCATCTGGAACTTTGTCTGTAGGACCACTAGGCTGAGGTACCTCAGTGTCCTTTCTCTTTGATCTTCTTGATCTTTGTTTCAGTTGAGGTTAAGATGTTGATGGTTAAATAATGGTGGGTGTATGTTGGGGGTTAGTGGTCATTGCTGAACCTTCACCCTGTTCTTGTTGAGCTTGTACTATCATTGTAGGAAATAAGGGTGTGTCCTTTCCAGAAAAGCCTTTTTCCTACCATATTCATATTTCTAAAGATCTTCTTAGTGTGAGAGGGTGCAA
Organism: Tanacetum coccineum; assembly: GCA_026074375.1. Lineage (NCBI taxonomy): Eukaryota > Viridiplantae > Streptophyta > Magnoliopsida > Asterales > Asteraceae > Tanacetum > Tanacetum coccineum. Next base: position 1,170 of record BQNB010112644.1, on the reverse strand, counting down.
CATAAATCCTTTTATGATTTGACATTCCTTCAAGTTGTTTCTCTAAAAATACTTGCACAAACCTTGGATACATAAAAAATTTACCAGACACATTCTCCAAGTTCTTCACCATACTTTCAAATATGTTATTTGAAAAGTTAAACGTCTAGTTTATAGGTAAACAAATAATTGCAGAAGCCATAGTGCTACTAAATTCATTCCATGCAGTAGTGTTAGCACTTAGGCATTACAAAATGGTATGAATAAGGAATTTCCATTCAGGAGAAAAGAATGCCTTATAGAATGTAAGCTTCTGTGAAAGTTTTTCATACCCAATCCTTGTAAGTTCTTCAAAAATGGTAGCAATTGGCAAGAAATCCGTACCTTTCTTATCATTCAGTTAAAGGTCACGTCTAACAGATGCTTCAGTAATGATTATCTTCTTCCCATCCACTAGGACTTGTAAATGTACTTACCCATTAACAGTTTTCACCTTGATAGTAGCCCAGAATTGTTTAATGCACGAAGTATAGATAGTGGGATTGATCGTTAGTGCATATCTTATAGGGTTTGCATTCAGAAAATCCACTATCTGCTTAAACCCTTCACTTTCAGTGGGTTTAGACAAAAATGCGACCAAATTGTGAGTATCAGCAAACTATAGGTCGTCATTGTGTTGGGTTTGATGATGAATGATGAAATTGAGTTAGGGTTTGTGATTAGAGGGTATATGATTGAATGAAATTGATTAAATGAGTGAATGAAACCCTTAATCGAAGTATTTATGAAAATACCCTCAACAGCATTAACGTTCACCAACAGTTGTAAGTTATGCCTAGCAGCATTAACTTTCAATAGCAGTAGTAAGTTTATGCCTAGCAGCATTAACTTTCAACAGCAGTAGTAAGTTATGCCTAGCAGCATTAACTTTGAGTTACCAGCATTAACTTCAATTCCAGTCCAAACACTCTGTCTGTTTTTAATATATTCAACTCTCTTTCCGTTTTCAACTCACAAATTCTCTCATTTCTTTTTCTCACCAAATCACTCTTTCTGTTTTTACACATCTCTATTTCTGTTTTTAATCTCACCAACTCTCTCAATTCTTTTACTCACCAAATCACTCTTTCTGTTTTTACACATCTCTCTTTTTGTTTTTATTCTCACCAACTCTCTCAATTCTTTTTCTCA
>BQNB010112643.1:0-19746 GCA_026074375.1 Tanacetum coccineum | reverse complement strand
AACTAGTTGGGAATATATTGTCTTGCACTTGTACCTCTAACTTTGTTTTGTAGCAAACAATTTTCGTAAGATCGATCCCTTGATGCCCCGAACGAGAAGGAGCACACATACATAGGAGTCTTGATATCGTCGACTTTTTTCTTTCTACAACAATTCAACGATCATCCTTTTTGAATTCGACAAAAAGGGGGAGAAATGGAATGAAACTCATTAATAATCTTGAAACATTTGATTTTATATAAAATGAGTTTATATTTTGTCATCATCAAAAAGAGGGAGATTGTTAATACAAATACTGTCTAAAAACGTTATATATATTTTTTGACCTCTCAATGTTTTGATAATAACAAAATATAAAAACGTTTACGATAAAAATAAACGTTTACAAATTATTAATCATAAAATTCCATTTCTAAGATTAGTGATCACTTAAGGTATGTACAAACAAATCATTAAGCATGATTAGTGATAAAGAAAATATTTTTTCTTAACCATTACATTTTCACAAAAATATTTTTACAAAATAAATATACAAAAATACTTTTTAATTAAAAGAAAAGTTTTATTTAAAAACATAAATTTGAAATTCAAATTTTCTTCCCAAAATAAAAGCTTTCATACCAGATACAACATTCCCCAAAAAAAGACAAAAACAGGAGCAGAGTCTAGTAGCGGTCCTCTTATATGTCTGGCGCCCCCCAGATATAAATGGGACCGTCGGGACCGCCGCCAGCTAGCCGTTGGAAATCCTGTCTATAAATACTGCACTATTTCTGGCAGAAAAACACACATCTTTGCACGAATTTTTCTAGTCTTCTTTCTCTCACTAAAAACCTTCTTTCTCTCACTAAATCTCTTGATCACTAACATTGTTTGATCTTGTTTCAAGTGATCTTATCTCTACTTCTCATCTTTTCTCTTTATCAAGTGCAAGAGAAGAACATTCGTATTCGCCAAGAAACGAATTGTTATTTAGTGATCTCTCCTTTTTTCTTTTAAGTATCAAATCTCTATTGTAATTATCTTGTGTAATTGTGTGATTTGGATTGTGTGTAAATCCGATAGTGTAGATCTTGGGATTGTATAGTGTTTGTGAAGTGGTAGATTGGTTCTAGCTAATATTAGAACTCGACATTTAGCTTAGTGATCTAAAATAACGTAAGCGACGTATAAAACGGTTTTCTTCTCCGACTAAGGGAGCTTTTGACACGTGAAATCCTCGATTAGGAACTCGGGATGGAGTAGTGGCGACAGAAGACTTTCGCACCAAACCACTATAAATCTTGGCGTCTTGGTTTGATTGTTCATTCTCTCATCTCTTTATATTGTTGTGATTGTTATTTAGTATTAGTTTAGATATTTACATTGTTGATTCATATTGTTGAAATGGACTGAACATACAACCGAATCTAAGTATAGTATGAAAGCAAACTTTAAAAACATAAAACAAACCTAAAACTAATCACCCCACCTTTTAGTTTCCACAATTGGTATCAGAAGCCAAGGTCACTCAAGATTTTTAAAATATATTGTATTTTAAAGCTTGGACCGATCTATGAATTTTGACAAATATCTAGAAGGGAAATCCATGCAAAGACCACCACTTTTTGAAAGTGACAGTTTTATTTATTGGAAAAATAGATTCGAGACATATGTTAAATCAAAAGATCTTGATCTTTGGCATGTTATTATCAACGGTGATTTTCAACCTATTTAACAAAATTCAAAAACAAAATTAGACAGAAGTTAGCCTTTTGAAAAAACAAAGTAGACGATCTAAAAAGAAGCTTGCGAAAAATAACGAAGCTAAAATGGTTATTTACAATGTTTTGCCAAGAAAAGAATATGAAAGGATTTTCATGTGTAATACGGCAAAATAAATTTGGAAAACTTTGTTAATCACCTATCAAGGTAATAACCAAGTTAAAGATAACAAGATCGACCTTTTGGTACAACAATATGAAACAATTTCGGCATACGAAGAACAATCAAAAATAGGCTTTTGCTAGATTTAATTACTATCATTACAGTCAAAAAGCTCTCGCGATGAAGGTTATCTACAAGACCAATGTTTAGGAAGTTTCTTAGGAGCCTCAACATCCCTAAATGGAGAGAAAAAGGTCCGCGATAAAAGAGTCGAAAGCTTAACATCACTATCACTTAATGACTCATCGGGAATCCAAAGTTCACAGAGATGATCATCAAGAAAGCTTTTGAAATAGTCAAAGCTAGGAAGAAAGAAATTCTCTTGTGTAATCCCAGATCATTCCATGAAATGAATCACAAGATCATGGCAATGAAAGATAACATTAAAGAACATTTTGATTGAAAGAAAAAATGTTTGCTACAAACCCTTAAGATGACAAAAATAAAATGGAGATAGCTTAACTAATTTTGACTTACTAGTGTATTTATACTAAAAAGAAAGGATTTGCCTTTGAGGGCTTTCTTTTTTTGGCTTTTTAACATCTTGGCCCGTATACATAATAAACATTAATTAAACATTGTCTTATCGAGCTAACTTTTTGTCTTTGAACTTCGATGTGACCCGAAGCTTTCTTTGTTTGGGTCCATTGTATGTGATCCTCACAATCTCCCCCTAGATGAGGTCAATGAGAAGTTAGCTCACTCCGTGATTGTACTCATTACCCGTTGTTTGATTGGGGGTACTTCACTTGTTGTGGCTTTGTAATTTCAATCTTTAACAATAACCTTGAGCATGATCTTTCAGAACTGGATGTCATGACTTGATCTTGATCTCAGTTTGACTTGTTTAAGCTTTACTTTTCTTTCCAGAATTACTTTGTGATCTTCTTTCAACTTTGACATTGCCATAATAGCGCTGATCTTTAGTCTCACATGCTCAATCTGTTGGAATCTGGAAAAACCTTGATGATTGTATCTCTTCTAATCACCATATCATTTAGCATTTGAAGAAGACATTTATTTTCAGAGATTGTGCGGAAAGCTTTGTATGTTAAACTTTCTTGAATTTCTTCATATATGTGAGAAAGGATATGAGCAATGTGTTCCTTGCATCGGAAACTTTGATACTTCATTCGCTATGATAGAACAAATTTAGTCATCCAACAAAAAACATTTTTGTTATGTTAAAATCCACTTAATGTGTTTAGAAAAAGACATTTTGTTAACACCACAAACGATTTATATTTAGAAGGGACCGAAAAAAGTTTGGTAGACGATACTCAATCTGGACGGTACATTAACCTCATGATACCGTAAGGATCAATGATTACAATATGAATACTGCACTGTGATCAATAGAGTCATTAAAAGAACTTCTTGACAAGGTTTTCCGGCACGTGACAACTATTCCTCTAAAACCTAAGTAATCAGATTCCCTAATGTTCGCCGTTCTCTAGACCATATGTCCGATAGACTAACACACTATAAATATTTCAACAAATTAAAATGGTAAATAGTTGAGTCATACAGTGTAGCTATCTGCTGACTATACGTATAATTTCCTTATTCAGCAACGTTTTACAACTATCTTAATACAATTAAGTACCGTAGAAGGCCCTGTGGCAAAAATGATTTGAAAAAGCATTCGTGTGCTTAATAGAATTTGTTTGGGAGCACAAAACTAAAGTTTAAAATCAGAATGCTTCTGATGATGTTATAGAAATATATCCCGAAAGATATGAAGTGCCTTGGGAAATCCAACCTAGTACAAGTAAAATATGTAAATCCACTTCACTAGTGGACGCAGTCCGAAGACCAGGCATGAGTCATTCATACGAATACCCTGGTGTTCAACAGCTCAGTTTCTTCATCATTCCATAAGATCACTTTTCACACACATGAAACAAAAATTCTTTTCATTCTCATGATACGTGTGTAAAACACAAACTTTTGGTACCTTGACATTGATCATATTAACACTTATGCTACCCCCCTATACATGAGCTCATAATCAAAGATGTTTTGCACATGCAAGGAAGAGGACTTAGCAATTTTAGAGAATCACAATCGAATCATTAATTTATCCGTATTACATGTGTAAACACATTCCTCTCCCCCTATCAAAAGTATGTAAACTTGTGAATGGTTTTGTCTAGAATGGACTTAAAATGTATCAAACTCCTCCTCAAAGTATGAGGTGAGGTGAAATAGCACAATAAATCAAGTGAGTAATTGATACAAGACCTTTAGAATACCCAGACAGGAATGATACTGCAGTCTGTCTTGAACTTGTAAACGGTTGGTCGTGTCAATCTTGCATCAATAGAATCAGCAACAGTGCGTCCTTTTGACCTACAACAACTGTTAGTATACCTGATTCTCCCCCTCAAACAATGACCCGTGTCAATGTTGATTTGGGTTAACCCGGAACATTTTTGATAAAAACAAGTTGCTTATTGAGAAAAAATGGTTTCGGAGGCTTATACAACTTCTTATCTGTAGAAGAAATAAAGACACAGAAACGTACACTAAATTCTCTGGAGTTAGATGACCGGGTTACAGTCTGAAATAACTGCAAGCCATTTATCAAATTATTTGAATTTTTTTTAATTAAATATATCCTAATATACAAAGCATATACCATGCTTAAGCAATTTTCAAAAAAATAACCAGATATCCCCTTGGGAACCAGCAGTTTCGATCACTAAGTTTGCAATCCAGGGAACCTAGAGATCATATGAAAACTTTGAACTAGAAACAAACGCATGGGAAAGTTCTAAAGGCTCAACAATGGGTTCCACTACCTAGTTAAAGGACATTATCATACAAACCAAAATGTCGTCCAGTGGGTTCCCACTAGGCTTAACACTACACAATCTTTCAAGTTAGTCTCCAGCTGTCTTATAGTGTTACAAATTTATGATTTCTGGTTGCTATTCCAAACCTTCTTAGTATGATTCCACTATGTTGGCATGGGGGTTTTGGTATTCAAACTTCAAAGAATGAATCACAACTGATTATGGATAAACACATTCAACTTCCTATTTGTTGATCTGCTGCTCTCCTCGCATCACACTCTTATTGGCAAGAAACAATGGTTCCGAGTTGTGGCACTTTGGCATAGGTTTGCGAGATTTCAGTGCAGTTGGTTCTTGTAGACAAATTTCACAGGAACATTAGGCTTTGTTGTTTGCACTGGTGGTTCTGTGTGGGTCTATTTGAAGATCCTGGGAGTGTTCTGAAAAGATAACTTGCTTCTCTTAGGTCAACGGGGTTGGTTACACCCAATTGGCTCTTTTGGAGGTGGAATGTACTTTGAACTTTATGGTATACAACCCTGACCATGGTACTAGGTTTCTCAAGTCTTGTAGAGCCACCACTCTTTTTCCACTCAACTCATATTCGAGTTTGGCAATCTCAAGTCGGTTAAGGCATTTAATCTTTTTCAGTTAACGCAGTACGTTGAGTGTAGTATTCGCCTTTGACAGTTCATCATACCGTCTTTTGAGACTCACGTTTTCTACCTTAAGGCCGTCTAACTGAATCCTAAGGGAGGTAATTGTGTCTTTTAACGGAACTTGTTAGTCACAACTACTTGCAGTGGAACCTACATTCAACACCTTCATGATGTTGATATGAGCATCAAAATTCCTAATAGTGTCATCTTTCCCTTGAAGCTGTTTGTCTTACACTTGTAATTTTCACAAATTGCAAATGGAGGCACTAGAAGTGTCTAACAGCTGTTTATAGTTCGTGAAATTTAAGTTGGAAGTTAAACATAATTCTTTCCGAGAAAGCAAAACGTTTTTCAAGATTCAGTAATTAGCTGATTCTGTTATGAATATCTCGCTTCAAGTTCAAGAACGTTAGTGTGTTCCCTATCGCCTGCAGAACCCCCCCTCTAAGATTCTCTTCGCCAAAGAGCAAGTCAAACCTAGGGGCAAAAACAATATCAAAGTGAAGCACAATAGAGCATATATCTTTTCTAAAACACTAGCAATTAAGCAGTCTTTTATTAAAAAGATTATTTTCTTCCTCTATGGTCAGTTTCGTGTTAGCAAAGAACACATTTGTTCATTATCCGGCCTCCAAATCATCCAAAATATGTTCAAATTCTCTTACTATCTTTAAAAAATGTATCAATAGCAGCGTGGATCTTTTTTTTGAAAGGGTCAGTTAAAATGGACCATTGTAGTTCAACAAACTGTTTTGCATAATCATAACACCATTCAGAAACATAAGTCTGGTTTCTGTGTTGTTTCTTTCTTTGATGATATCTTCACATTGATGAAAATGCGAGCATCTAACTTTTTTGAGACTGCCAGAACTTACTATGTAGGTGGTCGACTTTTGTGAACAAAGGGAGTGACAGTACAGTTTTGGGTTTACTAGTTAGACTACCACGTATCATTGGCAGGAAAGCCAATAAATGCCTTTCACAAAAAATGGGACAGTTCCTTATGAGAACAAACATAAGGTTCCGGTAGCTTCTCATAGAAGCCATTCGCACGGGTCGAACATGCCATGGTTTTTCGCTCATCTTTTTCATTCATGCTAAAACTTTGTTGAACCAAGAAAAACCTCTTCACTATCCCCATATACTAACGGTTGGATGAGTAGATGCAAAAGGTAACAGCATCATACAACGCAGGTTAGCACAGCTTGGCCATATAACCATAGACCTGGGAGGTTTTTTACGGGTACCTAGGAGGTCTTGTTCAAGTCAGCAGGTTGACCATTTTTGGGTTTCTTAAAAAGGATAGGAATAGTTTCTGTTGGCATGTTAAATCTTTGGCAATAAATCTCTTGTAAACTTTGTTAGCATACATTAAACAAACGCTTTCATCAGATAACTATCTGCTAGATCCTTTTTCTCAGATAAAATCTTTTCTTTTACAGATTGTAAAAATGCAATTGAATTTTTATATTCCTGAAAGAGAGATTTAAGCAAATCGTTTCCTTGCACTAGTATCAGCGTATCCGCTATGTTTCTGTCTGAATCACAGCTTGTTCTAGTGATCTAACTTTGTGTTCAAGATCAAGTTTGACCTTTTGGGTATCTAGACGATATATTCCTGCGCTATGCATTGAGAAAGCTCTTTTTAAGGTCTCTACTCTACGCATTTTTTTTCTTGGTTAACACTTTAGCATGTCCGTCTAGTTGGGTTTGCAAGTCAGGTTTAAGATAGCAACATAGAAACTTTATCAATGCGATCAGCAAATACCTCAGTTGGAACATTTTGGCTTCGGTGACAAGAAGATACTGATGAAACGGATCGTATTTCATCAATCACAGTCTCAGCATCGGAGTCTAAATGTTGCTCTCATGTGTGCATCTCCTGAAATCTATAATCCACAAATTATCAAATATTTGATTGTCACTGGAGTGTACCTCAAGTGACTGTGAATCGATTGGTTGCACTGGTGATGACAAAGTTGGCCATGAAAACTGGCAGCAGCATTTGGGGCCTTCATCCACGTCTGAATACATATGCATCCTCATGGGTTTGACTTTAGAAAAGAATATTGTTTGTAGTCATTGCCAGAAGGTTGATCCATATGTTTCTCATTTTGTTGCCAATGAATAACGTTTTATGAATGATCTGATCTTAAAGTTGATTGTTATTGATGACTTGGTGTGGGGTTTATGATTTTCCTGGTAAATTTGAAACAGAAAATTCTTTTTTGAGGGCCTAAATTACTCCGATGGCCAAAAAATGACAGGGTCTCGCCAAAGAGGTTAATGAGTCTATGACCGTTGGGGCGCGATCCCTTCCGAGCTGTAAAAAATTTCAGAACAATCCGACAGAAAAATTATTTATTGCGGCAAATCAAGCAAAACGCACTTAGGCATGATAGTCAAAGAACCAATGGATTTGTCAAAATGCAATGGATTTTCCAAAACGCAATGAAACATGTTGTCCAAACGACGCAAGATATCTTCCTCAAAACGCACTGAAATTTTTCTCAAAACGTGAAAACGCAATGAAATTTTTCTCAAAACGCGAATGAAATTTTTTCTACAAAACGCAATTAAATTATTATCTCAAAACGCAATGAAAGTTGCTCCAAAACGGGGCAATGACACTTGATGTCAAAAACGCAATGCTTAAATTTTTTTGGCAGCGTAGCGAATAGTCAAAACGCAATAGTAAACTACAAAAACGCAACCAGTATGTCTCAAAACGCAATCAATATGGCACAAACCGCAACATTATATTCTACAACACGCACACATGAATATTCTCAAACGCAACATGAATATTCTCAAAACCGCAACAAGAATATACACCCCCCCCCTCCAAAAATGCCCGCAACATGAATATACTTCTTCTTGCTTTTCTGCTTATTTTAAATGCACTTCGAACCCATACACAAACAAACCTCGCCACTTTTTTGATTAATCGAACGGAAAGGATGAACATAACAATCACGTAAAACGAATATTTTCTTAATTTTTCGAATCTACCCATAACCCTTTTTTTTAAAAATTTTCGTTCAAAAAAAAAAACAAAACAAAACATAAAACAATCACTTTATGGCTCGTTATACCAAATTGTAAGGATCCCTAGATCATTCCATGAATGAATCACAAGATCAATGGCAATGAAAGATTAAACATTAAAGAACATTTGATTGAAAGAAAAAATGTTGCTACAAACCCTTAAGATGAAAAAATAAAATGGAGAAGCTAACCTAATTTTGACTTAACTAGGTGTATTATACTAAAAAAAGGATTTGCCATTGAGGGCTTTCTTTTGGGCTATTTTACATCTTGTGTCCCCGTATACATAATCACACATTATTAACATTGTACTTTCATCTAGACTTATTGTCTTGACATCTCGAGTGACCGAAGCTTCTTTGTTTGGGTCCATTTATTGATTCCTAACCATCATAGCTTTAAAAAGGCTAAAAAGAATCTATGATGAGGATGGTAGACTTCGGAAGTGAAGATAAAGAATTCACATCATGGCGGTTAGAGACATCAGAATTTCTTTAGGATAAAGAGGTAATACGAGATACAACCTCTGAAACGACAAAAAGACAATATTCCAAATAAGCCGTGATGACAAGACACGATAAAGTGTGATAGAAAATCTTTAGATGCGGCAATTAGTGTAGTGGGTTGTAGTCCAAATCATCTTATTGGAGGAATGCCAAAACCATCGAAACGACAAGAACCCAAAGCTTTCGTTGGAGGTTCTTGGTGATAGCGGTGAAGAAGATGATTAGAAATCAAGAGACTAAACGAGTCTCGTAGCTCAAGCATCAATTGAGGTATTTTCCCGAGAATCCTCGTTATTTAGGTGATAAAACTCATCATCGAATGATTATAGTTTTAGATAATGATTATGAAAAACTGTACAAAAAATGAGTTTAAAGATAATCACTAAAAACAAAAGATTAAAAGCTACTAGAAATAGTTTAGAAAAAGAACTTGGCATTCTAAAAGAAAAAGTGTCTACACTCGAGAAAAACCAAGGTGGAGTTGGTTCTCGAATGTGTAAAGTTTCCATATTCTTAAATTGAGAATGAAAAACGCAAAAGAAGCCATTAATTAACTAAATTTGAAAAGAGTACACTAGTCTAAATGAAATGATTAAGTAATCGAAAACCTCCGAAAAAATAGGGGTTTTATAGGGTTTAATTCATTTGAAAGCATCATCTAGTGGAACTAAGGAAATAAAATTTGTGAAAGCCAAGAAAAAGGCGTCTTCTGATGGAGGTCCCATAAATATGGGTGGCCCCATATTGGACATACAGGCGGCCCCCATAGCAATTATGGGACCGCCAATCATTACGCCTAGGCAATGAGAAAAAGTTTTCTTTTCAAAAATTATTTTGGGTTCCTAAGAAAAAAAAAAAAAAAAAAAAAAAACCCCCAAAAAAAACACATAATAGTAAACAACGTCAAAGTTCCCATTGCTAGTGATAATGAAGTTAAACAATTTTATAAGCCATTGTCAAAACCCGGAGTTGGATTTTCAAAACCTAATTTTAGAATCAAAACTCACCACCTAGAAGAGCCAATCACAATTATCCTCGTCCTAGAAGACCCCGAGCAACCAAAAAGGAATGTTGGTCGACAAAATCAACCCCGTGGCTTTCTTGTAACTTGGAACGATTTCCAACGTCAAAGTTACATGCCATGGGAAATGTGTCTTCCATTTCCACATCCCAACCAATTGCATCAAATGCAAGGGATGTTTAGCACTAACAACTTTGGACCCATGAGAATTTAGAGATCCCGGGGGGGGGGGGGGTGGGGGGGGGGGGGGGGGGGGGGGGGGACCAAATGTTTTGAGTTTATTGTGTCCTATATAAAAGATATGCCTTGGAGTCAACTGGAACCCGATGATGGATACAGGAGAGCGATGCACTATAACACAGACGTAACCGAAGCTCCTTCTCAAGCTACAAGGCATACAACGAATAATGTTATTTTTTGGTAGCAGTCTTTCGCGTAACATCATGGCAATAGGTACATCGAATGACTTTCTCAAAATAGATAATGTAGAACATGTAGATAACTTAAGATTCAACTTGCTAAGTGTAAGACAAATATGTGATAATAAGTGTAGTGTAACTTTTTCTGAACATGATATTGAAATCACTAAGGATGGTAAGGTCATAGGTAGATGTATTAGGAAGAAAGGCTATAATGTGATGAATAAGTAATAAGACCTAAAGAACCAAATCTTCTAGCAAACGATTACTGAAAACTCCATGTTAGTGGCCTAGAGATTAGGTCACCAATTATGCGTCACATCAATCGTAGCATCTAATGGAATTAGTTAAACTATAACCTAAGCTTATTTTGATCAACCACTTATTGATCTTGCAAAATTGGAAAACAAGCTCACGCTAGTCACAAAGCTAAGAATATAGTCTCAACGACTAGATGCTTAGAACTTCTTCATATGGATCTCTTCGGTCCATCCGCCGTACGGAGTTATGGAGGAAACCGCTACACCTTAGTCATAGTAGATGACTACTATAGGTATACTTCGACTAGATTCCTTAAGGACAAAATCGAAGCCTTCGATCAATTCGAAAGATTTAGTAAGAAAATTCAAAACCAATTAGGATGTAACAATAGTGCAATAAAAACTGACTTACTGAAAGGGATATTGATAATTAGGTACAATATTGGATGAGTGTTTTGTAATGCCAATGGGATAACACATAACTTCTCGGCTCCACGCACCCCTCAATCAAATGGCGCGATTGAGAGGAAAAATAGGACACTTCAAGAAATGAGTAGGAATAATGTTGTAAATGTAGCAATCGTTCAACAAAAGTAATTGTGTGTAACCTATAAGATACCTTCAATTTACATTCCTCAACCGAATCCTAAAAGAGCCATCCTAGAAAAAACCTTACGAACTCTTAAGATTAGAAACCTACTCTGATTATTTTAGAGTGTTTTGGAACAAGTAGCTTCATTTTAAACACTAAAGACCTACCTTCCAAGTTTTGAGACCCCAAAGTCATACGAAGGTGTCGTTTTAGGTTATTCCTAAAATAGTAAAGCCTACATCATCCTTAATAAACATACTAGGAAAGTCAAAGAATCACTCAACGTAACATTCGATGAAACTCCTCCACCCTTTAAGACATAACCCTTGGAATGATAATAGATGAATAAGAGGCAATTAAGGTTACCGAAAAGAAACACTTAGAAAATGACATTGAGGATGAAACTTTAGAGATTGACGAAAGAGTCAATATTAAGGAGTCTAGGAACCATCCATTAGAAAATGTCATAGGAAACCTTAACCAAAGAACCCTTAGATCATAAGCCCAAAACCAAAGTAACTTCTTATGTTTTATATCAACTATAAAACCTAAGAAATGGGAATCAAAACCATAATCAGATGAAAGTTAGATAGTCGCCATGCAAGAAGAATTAAATCAATTCATTGCTAATGATGTTTGAGAGTTAGTTCCACAACCTAGGAATATGGCAATCATAGGAACTAAGTGGGTGTTTAGAAACAAGTTAGACAAGAACGGTACTATTTCTCAAAATAAGGCTAGGTAATATGGCTCAAAGGCTATAATCAACAAGATAGATCGAATTTATGTATGAAGACTTATCCCCAGTTTGCTAGACTTGAGTTTAGAATATCTATTAGCTTATGCTTTGTTGCTTTTAGATTTAAGCTTTATCCAAATAGAAAGAAAAAAAGTGCATTCTTGAATGGATTTCTTATCAATGAGGATAATACGTGGCACAACCACGCAGGATTCATTGACTTTGAAAAACAATCATGTTTATAAAGCTAAAGAAAGCTTTAAACGGTCTTAAAAAAACAAGGCACCGACAAGTTTGTATGATAGATAAAAAGCTTATTCTATCTTATAAAATGAATATAAAATAGGAATGGTAGATAATACACTTTTTACCAAGAAGAAAAGTTCAAACATCATCATCGTTCAAATATATGTCGACGACATTATATTAGGCTCGACTTGTCAAGACATTGTGTAAGAATTGCAAAATCATCATAGACGAGAGTCGAAGATGAGCAATGATGGGTGAACTTAACTTCTTCCTTGGATTACAAATAAAACAAATGGAAGATGGTATTTTCTTTAATCAATCTAAATATATTAAAGAAATGCTTAAGAAATTTGGCTTAGAAGAATCTAAACCAATGAAAACCCCCATGTCCTCCGATACTAAACTCACAAAAGACGAAGAGTGTGAGTCGCAGCATAGATAGTACCAAGTATCAAGGCATGATAGGATAGTTTATATACCTAACCGGCAAGTAGGGCCGATATCAATGTTTAGTGTCGCCTTTTGTGCCCGCTTCCAAGAGGCCCCAAAGCCACTCACCTTGAAGCGTTAAGTGTATCTTCAGATACAATTAAAGGCACTACGCACTTAGGAATTAATGGTATCCTAAGTGGGAACCAACAGATGAAACAGTAGTATAAGCCGGACCTCTGATCATCCCATCGGAGAATTATTTAGACCGAAAGCAGCACTATCGGTATTTGTAACATTCGAGGATGTTGAGTTTGAACAATCTTGGTCTCGAAGAATCAACCGCTCTACTAATCCATTTACCAAACCGAATTAACTTAAGCGACGAAAAGGCATGTCATACAAGCACTATGAAAGAAATAAGCGTCTTATATCGGACTAACGACGTTCGACTAGGCGACGTCCTGATCATGTGCGACAATAAAGGCACGATTGACCTTAGCAAAAACTCGGTGCAACACTCTAGAACCAAACATATCAAAATTCGTCACCACTTTCTTCGTGATAATGTCCAGAAAGGACATATCTCTATCAAAAAAAGTGCCGTGGTCGACAACATCGTCGACATTCTTATGAAACCCCTTAAACGTGAATCGTTTAATTAAGAATCGACCTTGGTTTTAGAAATGATGGAACACATTCCATAAATTGTATTAGTCCGCTTCTCTTTCTTCTAGTCCGTGTTCCATTCCGTGTCGTGACAATTTAACAACTTCATCTGAAGCTTGTTAAATATTTTTAATTCGCGAAATGCAAATTAATTAGTCACTTTTCCTAGTAAATTCGTGTCAAAATTTAAAAGTCTAAAAAAAATCTATAATACGGGCGGCCCCTAACCTTTTCAGGCGGCCCCCTGATCGATATGGGACCGCCACCAGCAGACATCAAATTTTCACACTTAATCAAAATTTTTAAAACTGAAAACCAAACATACCCCTTCCCTGCTGGTGCGATGAACACGAAACCAAAACCACCATAACTCAAAATCAACCACCAAAACACTAATTGAAGATCAAATCATCACTAATAATCATTCCTAACATTCACAAAGAATCACCAAATATAAAGTCTTTCATCTATTTATCTTTCAATTGAGTCTATGATTCATGATTGAACACAAAAATTAAAAATTGGAGATTTTTCCATTTTTCTTTTCAATTTTGAACACATTAGGACTACTAGGATGTCTAATGTATAACTAATAGCTTCCCATTAGACAAAGAATTAACATACCAACTAGTGAGTTTGTTAAAAAAATTGATTTCAACCAAAACTCCAATTTTATTTTCAAATCACTTACGTTTGGAACATAATAAAATTGTTTTTATGCATTGTTAATACAACTTAAAAACGTTTTTTACATGCATAATAATCTCATGAACAAAGGTCGAGATACATAATTAATATGTATTTTTCAACATGTTTGGATGAGCAAAATCAATTAATAACGCGTTGGGTTAACTCTTAAGATTTTATTTTTAGGTCGAGTTAATCGTTACTCCACATTTGTCATATTTACGCACACACTAGATATCTATTTCAATGAGAGAACTTTACTAAAATCGTCACTCTCTTAATTAGATGAAATGATGTTGGAAGAAGAACTACAGTACACCAAATCATACATTCCAACAATCTCAAATGAAACAATCTTCTAATACTTAAAACCTTCAATTGAAACTAGAATGAAGAACAATTCTTCAAGGTCTCTAGTATCCTCCTGATATCTACTAAAAAGATTAATATTCAAATCATATTTCAAATTATCAAACTACTAAAAATATATGAACTCCACGAAGGGATTTGCCCAAGATTTCTGCTTGAATTCTATTCTTCAATAAAAATTACTAGAGACAATAATCAAAATATCTTTTTAAAATTCTGGGCATTAAAAAGAACATTTACATTTTCACTCGATTCATTTGCCTCAATTTCTCTCCATTCTATGGTGAAGAGAATGTTCTTACTACCTCCCGAAGATTCATCACTCGATTCTTTAAGAATTAATCAAGAATCTAACACCCCTTACCAAACACACATTCTAACACCAAATGAAATTATTCAATCTATCACAACAACTGGACAAACCATTTTCCCAAACAAAATTCTCAAAGAAGAGCTTCGTCATGACATGAGATCTTAGAATGAAATCATTCAAGAAAATGCCTTTGGCATTTGAAAATAATCAATTATTCTTTCCGCATCATCATGTCACATGATGTAATGCATTCCCTAACAAGTACACACAACTCTCCCTTTTTAAGTTTGCCTCTTTTTCTAACTAAAACAGTTTGAAAAATCATAAAAATCAACTAAACTCTCCAATGACATATGGAATGTTTCTAAATCGTCTATACGATCACCTCATCAAAATTAATCCTCATCTACAAAAATCAAAATATATATTGTATTGACCATCCATAAAACCTTGGGTTCATCCTAATCATCTACAACAATCACTTCATTATCTATTTAAGAAGTCACAAGTGATGATTCGGATACCTTGACATAAGATGTGTATTGAGATCTTCTACATCTTAAATATTTTTTCCTCCTTCTCTTTTTCCACCTTAATATGCTAGACATACGTACTATTATTATTATTGCTATGTAATATCACTTTGACTTCCATCTCGGTTATTCTAGTCCGTGTATAACTTCTCTTAGTCATTATTCATGCTTGCTATATGACATTTCATAGACTTCTATGTCATTTATATGATCTACCTAGATCCATTGCATGTTTTTATTTTTAGCTAGATTATGTGATTCTTGAAAAGATAGGAAATGCCAAAATCCTGCTTCCAACCTTCTTATTTTTGGGTAATTCTGAAAAACAAGCAACATTTGGAGAATTCGTAACTCTCCAGAAAACGGCCCCTAAAAACACACGGCGGCCCCTAAATATATATGGGACCGCCACATGTTTACGGGACCGCCAACAAAAAAAGTCACGAAATTCTTCGTGTCTCCTCTTTTTCAGCATCCATGTCCCTATCTACTCCAGCCACAACTATACTTTCCCAAATAAACCAAACACCTTTTAGATGTTTCCCTCTCCAAACCTCATGCTTTGCATAAAATTCACCTATTTAACAACATCATCTTATTCATCCTCCTCACACATATTCGAATCTTCTCTTCTAAATTTCTCATTTCTCTTCATAATCCTCATGTCATCCTCGAAGAAATCCTCTCGTGATTACTCATGAAAACACCAAAAAGCAATTCTAGAACCTTGGAGGCAAAGTCATAACCTTCCTCCCTCACCACTTTCTCCTTTACCAAAAGGGCCTTCACCTACCTCTCCCATCTCTACTAACTTTTTTTCATCCTCTTCACCTCTACAAAACTCAACTCAAAACCTCTATGAACTTTATCACTTATCAAATCTGCTTGACATTAACCTCCAACAAGCAATTAAAGCCACTAATCCTTCACCTACTTCCTCACCATGTATCCATCCACCTTCTTTAGATCAAGTAAACTTTCATTCGGAGTTTTATCACTGTTGCTTGGAAACCCGAAATCTATTTGATACATTGAAAGATGACCTTGATCGTATCAAATCTCTCATCATTAGTCCTTCCACTCAATTTCCCTCATCAATAACAACCTCCTTACTATATATTAGCACTACGTCCAATGCTTAATTTTCCTAAATAATAAACAACTCATCTTTTGCTTTTGGCATCTTCTAGATTTCAAGAATCACTAGTCTAGCTCTATGCCTCAATATGTCTTTACTTTGTGCTTATCTACTTTATCTTGTAATGATTCATACCATCATAGTATGAGTTCATCTTATCTATTATTTAGTTTTAATTGCAATAAACTGGTTTCTTGTCATGAGTTTTTTAAAAGTAATGAATGAAACTACTTAATGTTTAACTTGCATGAAAATTGCTAATAATTACAACTATTAGGACTATAATGTCTTGCACTTAGTACCTTTAACTTTGTTATTGTAGGCAAACCATATTTGTAAGACGATCTCCTAGTGCCCTGAACGAGGGGAGCACACATACGGGGGATCATGATATCGTCGACATTCTTTCTTTCTACACAAATCAACGATCAACCTTTTAGAAATCGACAAAAAGGGAGAAATAAATGTGAAACTCCATAAATAACTTGAAACATTTTGATTTATATAAAATAAGTTTTTATTTTGTCATCATCAAAAAGGGGAGATGTTAATACAAATACTAGTCTATAAAAAGTTATTATATATTTTTACGACCTCTTAAATGTTTTGAGATAATAACAAAATATAAAAAAAAAAAAAAAAAACGGTTATTACGATAAAAATTAAACGTTTTACAAAATTATTTAATCGAAAAATTCTTCAATTATTAAGATTAGTGATCACTTACGGATTACCAACAACTTAATAAGCTTGATAGTGAGATAAGAAAATAATAAATTTTCACAAAAAAAAAATTTTTACAAAATAAATATACAAAAATACTTTTTAATTAAAAGAAAAGTTTTATTTAAAAACATAAATTTGAAATTCAAATTTTCTCTTCAAAATAGAAGTTTTCATACCAGATACAACCTTCACCACAAACAGACAAAAACAAGAGCAGAGTCTAGTGGCGGCCCCCTTATATGTCTGGCGGCCCTCAGATATAAATGGGACCGTCGGGATCGCCGCCAGCTAGCCGTTAGAAATCCTGTCTATAAAAAACTGCCTATTATGGCAGAAAAAACACACATCTATTGCCCAATTTTTCCATCTTCTTTCTCTCACTAAAAATCTTCTTTCTCTCACTAAATCACTTTATCACTAACATTTGTTTGATCTTGTTTCATCAAGTTATACTTTCTCATCTTCTCATCTCTTATCTCTATCAAATTCAAGAGAAGAATCTTTGTATTCGCCAAGAAATGAATTGATTATTTAGATGATCTCACCTCTCTTCGTCTAAGTATCAATCTCTATTGTAATTAAATCTTAGTAATGGTGTGATTTGGATTTGTGTAAATCCGATGTGTTAGAACATGTGATTGCTAATAGTGTTATGGAAGTGGTAAGATTGGTTCATAGCTAATATTAGAGACTCCGAACATTATTAGCTTAGTGTCAGAAAATAACGTAAGCGTGCATGAAACGGTTTTTTCTCCGCCAAAAGAGGAGCTTGATGGACATAGAGAAATCTCGAGTAGGATACTAGGGAGAGTGGAAGTAGGGCGAAGAAGACTTCGCACCGAACCACTATAAATCTTTGAGGTGACTTGGTTGATTGTATCCTTCTCTCATCTCTTTATAGTATTGTTTTTTTGAACGCAAATTTTATTAAAAAACTACAATGAGCTAGAAAGATGATTACAAAATAAGACAATTAGGTTCTAAAAAAGGCCAACTAACCCAATTGAGTTTTAAACTTACAACGATAAGTATCCACAAATAGGAACAATGAACAATGTCATCGAAAAGGAGATCTCGCCTAGGCTGCTTGGATCCGAACAAAACCTGGTTTCTAAAGCACCAAATAAGCCACCACATGATGTAGCAAATGCCTTCAAGAAACGTTTTCAACTGTTTAGGAAAAACTGGAGTTGTTGAGCAACTAAGCCAATCTTCGATCAATTAAAAGCAATAGAAATCCATCTCCCACCATCGCAAGAATTTGTTCTAAACTTGTCGAGCTAAAGGACAAGAGAAGAAAATGTGAGATATAGATTCCGCCGCCGAGTTACAAAGAGGGCATAGAATCGAAGGAATGTGCATCCCTCTAAGCGAAAGGTTAAGCCTAGTAGGGATCTTGTCCAAGAAAACTTTCCAAGCGTGAATATTCACCTTGATAGGGATAATCTTAACCCATCTAGTAGGAACATCATTTTTAGGCAAGATGTGTGATTGTTATTTAGTATTAGTTCAAATATTTACATTGTTGATTCATATTGTTGATTGGTTGAACATACAACTCGAATCTAAGTATTTTGAAATCAAACTTTTAAAACGTAAAACGAACCTGTAAACTATTCAACCCCTCCTTCTAGTTTCCACAAAAACTTTTCTCCAACTAAACGTTTCATTTGTTTTCCTTATCTCTATTATTGTATTTTCATGATTTATCTTCAGAAGAAAATAAGATAAACTTATAGATACAATTATATATCGGTATGATTCTTCAAATCTATTTTTGGAGTGTTTAGAAAATCAAAAAACCGAATTTAAATCAAAATAAACTGAAAAATCAAAAACAAAACCCTGAAACAGATTAAAAAATCGATGGTTCTTTTTGTAATTTATAAAAACTGAAGCTTTAGTTCGGTTTGGTTTTAACAAAAACACAAAAAATACACATATAACCAACAAAATACAAATAAGTTTAAAAACCCATGTGTTCAATCTTACTTGTTTTTAACAACAACATTTGTTTTTTATTGTGTAGTGTTTAATGTTTTTATTGAGATGCTAATCAAACAAGCAGATCCAACTATTAACAAACTCAATTAGTAAAACTTATGTCAAAGTCCAAAGTGTGCGAATGGATCTACAACTAGTAAGAACTAGATAATATAATTATTCTTTGTTTACTTAGTCTTAATTCTCTTCTCTTACAATGATGTGAGGCTAGTGTTGAAACTTATGGGTTTTATGAGCAGTTTGTGTATTGTATGCATTCTACTTAGGTGGGTAAGAGAAGTGAAAGTTTGCTTTTAAGTACTGTTCCACTCAAATGTTTTAAAGTTTTTTAGGAATTAATGAATGATTAAATTATATTTTAAGAGGCTTTTAAACGTTTTAGGGAGAATTGCATATATATCATTTCAAAGACCTATAATAATTGCATATATATCCAAGTTAAGTCACAATTGCATGTATATTCTTCACAAACATTAAACTTGTCATATATATCCATATCATTATTTTATGTGTTTTTTAATCTCAAAAACACATTATAATCATTATTGTAATCTAAAATGTCAACTATACCCTTTTTCATACAAATCTCCAATCTCATCAGCAGCTTATTCCACTACATCAAGAGTCTGCCTACAACATTTCTCTAAAGATTCCCCATACT
>BQNB010112642.1:0-22109 GCA_026074375.1 Tanacetum coccineum | reverse complement strand
GGGAAAGATATTGAGGGCTGAGGTGTTATTGGCTAGCAGGTTTTTGAAAGTTTCAAGTGCCCAAAAAGAACCCCTCGGGTTTCATCTTATTTCATTCTTTTGTTTCTTTTGTTTTCAGTTATAAACAAGTTTAAGAATAGTCACAAACAGCCCTTGTGTTTTATTAAAACAAAGATAGGGAAGGTTTTAAATAATGGCAGTTTCAGCCCTTACCATTTTAAAGGGAAAACAATTTTGTACAATTACAAATTCAGTCCCTATCTTTACTATTTCATTTTCTTTTATAAAACATGTTTTAAAATTTACATTTTTAGTCCCTATGTTTTATAAAAAGAAAGTATTGGGCTTACATTGGGCTTGGGTTATGTATTGGGCCCAACTGGGTGTATCTGGGCCCAATAAGGTTCAGGTGGGTTTTGTGTGTACAATGGCTGAGATTGGCTGTACAAGGGCTAGGATTGGGCTTTCAAAGTCTTCATAGTCTTTGTCAATTGCACACAAATGGGCTGTTGTCATTGATTGAGAGCCCATTTGGTCTTCACAGTCTTCATTAATATACTATTGGGCTTTCCCGGCCCATCAGATGGGTTGAGATTGCATCCAATAGTATTCTTCAATTACGGCTCCGGTTTTGACTGTTAATTTGTTGAGTTGACTTTGACTTTGACTTTTCTGGTCTTTGGCTTTGATTTGGCTTTGTCCTTCACAGCTTTTCCATTCCGAGTCCGGTTTTGTTGTTTTGGCTTTGTTTTTCGTCCTTTTCTTGGTTATCCGTTCCTGCACAATACATTTAGCAAAACAAGCGTATCTTTGGCATTTTAAGTCCGTTTTTGGTTATTTCAGCTCGTTTTTAAAGGTAAAAGGTATGTGTATTTAAGCACATACCAGTATCCACGTGGATCCTAGCAAGGTTGAGTCGGTCAAGAACTGGAAGACCCCTGAATCGTCAACTGAAATCCGTTCATTTTTAGGATTGGCGGGTTATTACCAAAGGTTTATTGAGAATTTCTCCAAGATCGCCAAGCCCCTCACCCTGTTGACTCAAAAGAATAAGACATATGTGTGGGGCGATAAGCAAGATGAAGCTTTCCGCATTCTGAAGGAGAAGCTATGCAATGCTCCAGTGTTAGCACTCCCCGATGGACCAAACGACTTTGTGGTCTATTGTGATGCATCGAAACAAGGTTTTGGGTGCGTGCTGATGCAGCGGGGCAAAGTGATAGCGTATGCGTCAAGACAGTTGAAGACGCATGAGAAAAATTATACCACCCACGACCTGGAATTGGGTGCGGTGGTGTTCGCCCTTAAAATCTGGAGACATTATCTTTATGGGACGAAAAGTGTTATCTACACTGACCACAAGAGTCTCCAGTACATCTTTGACCAGAAAGAGTTGAATATGCGCCAAAGGCGGTGGATCGAGCTGCTCAGTGACTACGAATGTGAGATCAAATACCACCCGGGCAAGGCAAATGTGGTGGCAGATGCCTTGAGTAGAAAAGAAAGGCTCAAGCCAAGGCGAGTACGTGCTATGAGTATTACTATTCATTCTGGACTTAAGACTAAGATTTTGGAAGCACAGGGCGAAGCTTCCAAGGATCTCAAAGCCCCAGCTGAATGGTTAAGAGGATTAGAAACACACTTTGAGAGATGAGATGATGGTGGAATTTACTTCTTCGATCGTATTTGGATTCCATCAGTTGGTGGTGTAAGGAAATTGATCATGGATGAAGCTCATACTTCTAGATATTTAATACATCCGGGTGAAGATAAGATGTACTATGATATGAGAGTCTTGTATTGGTGGCCTGGTATGAAAAGAGAAGTTGTTGAGTACGTTAGCAGGTGTCTTACGTGCTCTAAAAATTTAAGCCAAACATCAGAGACCCTCAGGATTTCTTCAACAACTAGAAACTGTGTAAAAAATGACATAAAAGATTATTCAGATTAAGGAAAGGTTGAAAACAGCAAGGAGTCACCAGAAAACCAATGCTGATAAGAGGTGTAAGCCTCTTGAATTCAAGGTTGAAGACCGAGTGTTACTTAAGGTGTCTCCATGGAAGGGAGTGGTACGATTTGGTAAGAAAGGAAAGCTGGCACCAAGGTATGTGGGACCATTTGAAATAGTAGAGTGTGTTAGATCGGTAGCTTATCGACTGAAGTTACCCCAGGAGCTGAGTTGTGTCCACGACACGTTTCATGTGTCGAACCTCAAGAAGTGCTTGGCTAAGCCAGATGTTCAAGTGCCTTTGGAAGAAATCGAGATTGATGAAAATCTGTGTTTTGTCAAAAAGCCCATTGAGATCGTAGAACGAGATGTGAAAAAGCTAAAGCGGAGAATAATCCCATTAGTCAATGTTCGTTGGAACTCTCGGCAAGGAGCTGAGTATACCTGGGAACGTGAAGATCATTTTCGGAAGAAATATCTGCATCTTTTCACTAAACCCGTACCTTCATCAAGTGTTGAAACTTGAGCCTTGAGGACAAGGCTCTTCTAACCGGAGGAGACTGTAACATTCCGTATTTCCAGGTCATTTACGACGCCATTTAATTCACTATTTATTTTAGTCTCGTACGCGTTTACTTTTAATTCCTATTATATAGTAAGGAAAGCTAGCACCACGATATGTGGGACCATTTGAAATCGTAGAGCGTGTTGGACCGGTGGCTTATCAGCTGAAGTTACCCCAGGAGCTAAGTTGTGTCCACGACATGTTTCATGTGTCGAACCTCAAGAAATTCTTGGCTGAGCCAGATGTTCAGGTGCCTTTGGATGAGATAGAGATTGATGAAAATCTGCTTTTTTTTCGAAGAGCCTATTGAGATTGTGGATCAAGATGTGAAAAAGCTAAAGCGGAGAAGAATCCCATTAGTCAAAGTTCGTTGGAACTCTCGGCAAGGAGTTAAGTATACATGGGAGCGTGAGGACCAATTTCAAAAGAAGTATCCGCATCTTTTCTCCGAACCCGTACTTTCCTCAAGTGCCGCAACTTGAGCCTTGAGGACAAGGCTCTTCTAACCGGAGGAGACTGTAACATTCCGTATTTTCAGGTCATTTACGACGTCATCTATTTTACTAATTATTTTTTTTCTCGTACACGTTTACTTTTAATTCTTATTATATAGTAAAATTGCATAAACTAAAAATCAACAATTAACGTAAACGGACACCAAACGAATTAAAGTTTTCGTCAAGCAAGCAATATATTATTTTTACGAAAATAATAATCAACTTTTTATATTTTATTTTTATTGGTTGCGTAAAACGTTTACGTTTCGCAATTAAATACATTTAGGCATACCCAGAAGCACCAAAACCTTTCTACGCTTTAACAAATACCCACATTTATACCCAATACCTAAAAATAACAAAATATCTTACATATATACATGCATAAACCGGATTTGGTGTTTACACATCAAGAAATATCACAAAAATCTTAACTTGGTCTTTTGTACATCACTTGCCATTAAACCTAGCCATACCTCCCATCCTTTTGACCAAAGACTTACATGTTTACTTGTAAGGCTTCCATACTTATACCATAAACTTTATCCATGAAACCCCTATCTTGTCTTTGACTATTCATTAAGGTATTTAAGGACTTTGCTAGAAAATACACACACACTTCCCTCATTTCCAAGGTGTAAAACCAAAAAACTCCTCCTCATAAACCCCCATAGCCCACGAGCAAAACAACAAACCAAACACCGAAATCCTACAAATTTTACTTATCACATTTCATCTACATTCCTACAACAATATCTAGAGATTTCCTAAGAAGATTTGAAGGCTTGGTTAAGTCTTTACAATTGTTTAAGCAAGAAAAATAGAAGATTAAGGTTAGGGTTTCAAGATCTTGCAAGCTTGGGTTTATAATCTAAACCAAGGGTTAAATTGTGTGGATATCATTATTTACAATCATACTAAGGTTATCTAAAACCCTCTATGTCTTTACATTTATCATTTTATGTATATATATGTTCTATGTAGTAAAATCACCATTATGATGTTTTTAAACATATAAAACATATTTCTACTTGTGATTATAATTTTGTACACTTATTCATGTGTCATGTGGATATATATATCATGGACTAGGAACCCTAAGTATGTAAGACATATTTTTAATTAAGGATGTAAGAGACTTAACAAAGTGGTTAAGCTAAAAAGTTATAAAACGACTTTTAAACACATTTTGAGAAAAACCCATTTAGGGGTTGTTTGAATTCGAAAATTTACACCTCTATTTTATGATTTTATAAAATACTACATGTCCCAAGGATCGTGGTATGTAAAAGAACTCGAGAAAAATGTGATTATAACAAAGATACGAACGATTCAAGTTTTATGTTAATAATATTACTTTTAATAAAAACCATTTTATAAAAGCTACTATTCACCACAGAAACTTAAACTTTTAAACATCACAAATCGATAAAACTTTAAATACGAAGACTACGCTTGAAAGAAATTCGCTAAAACGGAGTAAAAGAATAAGTTACGACATTTACGAGATTTACGATAACTAAATCTATAAAAAAATAAATAACTATTATAACAGTAAAAATCACGTATTCACATCAAAAAAAACTCAGATTTTGAAAATGTTATATTTTGATAACTCGTCTTAATACGAAGGCGTGAACGTAAGAATTGAAAGAAACAGACTTAAAACGAGAAAGTTACGCCAGTTTTACTAAAGTATACTTATAAACGTTTTTACTTTATAAATATGATTTCACTAAAACAATTAGTTGGTAATGTAGCTATATAAAATTATATGTGGTATTAGTTAATCAAAGTACTATCTTACTAGGGAGTTTCATAATGAGGCCCCTTCGGGGTGGCGTATCGACGAGTTGTTGGATTTACGATTTAAAGTGTCCTAGCTCCTCATACGTCACTACATGACCTCTTAATTATGATAGCCCGAACGATAGTATGATGAGCTATACGACCTATAAATAATCAAAGTGTTTAGTACTTATACGACCTATATTGGATTAGGTTGCCTTCAGATTCCTTCGTGACGCATTTTTCTATTGTGAATACTTGTTGATTACCATTCACTCGATGTGAGTTCATAGCCCCCTTTTTACTACGTGATTGTTTTACAAAATCTACGGGGTGAATTACATTGCTTGTTTTACTATTGGACACAAGTATTTTTCTAAGTGTTTTCAAAGTGTTTACAAAGTGTATGCTATCCAGATTACTGCCTGAATATTATTGCTAAGTTACCTTATTACCGTGAAGTCCCTATTTATCATGAACCGTTAATTGCTATTGTAGTAAGCGCGAGTGTTGTGGATAGATCTATCGGGACTGACAATCCCCACCTTTCCTTGGGTCACTAGTTTGATCAAGGTGCATTTAACATTGAGAGGTGTTAGGTTGTTGGCAAGCATCTTATATTCTGATTGGGGCACAAATCTAGTTAAGGCTTCGGGGTCATGAGCTTAGTGCAATAATAAATGTTTTAGACTACTGAATGTGTTTCAGAGTCTACTATTACTTCGATCTTGTGGTCCACCCTTTTTTTACTGATAAACCTATGATTTCACTCAACCTTTGTGTTGACTTTTAGCATGTAATTTCAGGTCCTAAGGTATGAAGATTGGATGGGAGCCGTGGCGGATATCAATGAAGACGGATTCTGTGTTTTATCTATATTCAATGCAACTTTTATTATCTTTAAAAACTTAAGTCATCTTTTGGGTATTATGAAGCTTTTGTTTAATTAAGAATGTTTATGACTTTTAAAACATATGGGACCTAATGTATAAACTCTGATATTTTGCTATGGCATCGAATGAAATCTTGTCTTAAACGTCCATTTATGGTCGTTTCCTATATCTTGATTGTTGTACTTTGACGTAGCACCCCATTGTTACCATTCCGCTGCTACCTAATTTTGGGGGTGTTACAGTGTCCTAAATGCCGTCTTGAGAATATCTTCTCCATGTACTCTTAACTGATGGTAACTGGAACGAATATCTATCTTAGAGAAATAACATGAAACTTATAACTGGTCGAACAAGTCGTCGATCCTTGGGAGATTCTTGGTGGTCAGCTTGTGCAACTCTCGATATTCTATGCACATTCGAATTGAACCGTCCTTCTTTTGAACAACACAGGTGCTCCCCACGGAGAGTGACTTGGTCGAATAAAACGTATATCAATGACTTCTAAGGGTTACGAAATACCGAATAGGGTAGCAAACGAATATCGAATCAAAGGCTAGAATACATATGAGGGATTTCACATATGGAAATAGATGCGGATCAAATGTCATAAGAATCCTTAAAAGGAAGGATAGAATATATGTACTGACAGAAAAAAACGCAAAACGAAGATCAACAAGCGTAACACACGAACAAAATAAACACATAACGAATAACAATACGTATCAAGATTGATAAATGAAAAGATAGGATTCTTATACCAATAACCGACTTTACTCGAAAGAACCAACTAAATAATGTTTTTATAAAAATCAATTTATAATAATAAAGAAAGTCGTTTTAATTATAAAAATCACTTAAAAATCGTCTTAAATATAACCTTTATAAAATTCATTTTAATCATGGTTGTCATAAAATCCAGAGACAGTCATTTAACAGTGTATCACATCTTACCCATAAAAATTACTTTAAACATCCTTTTTATAATTATAAAATTTATCAAAAACAAGCATATAAAAAAATATTATCATATCTTATTCATAAATATTATCTAAAAAATAGTTTTGTCAATCAACCAATTATCATATTGTTTCAAAATTTATTTTAAACATAGTTTTCTTAAAAAAACAATAAAGAGACATTTCCATAAAAGTGTTGTATTCATAGAATCATTTCAAAATAGTTTTCCCACACACCATCAAGATATACTTCAAAAGGTTTTCATAATTCGACATTAATATAAAATATGTTACTCAAATGAGAACATCATAATACCCAAAAGGGATTGTAAAATACCGTAAAGACTCTAACACAATCTTATTGTTTGAAAGCGAAAGGGAGTATAAAGAACCATATAGTCAGAATAACAGTGAAACGAACATGCACAAGAGAAATCTATAAGAAGACGTTACGAACTAAAAGAAGAACTAATGACTCCTCCGGAACTCACGATCGAAAGAACAACCATCAAAAAGCGTCGGTACTAACATGTTACCAAAACCAAAGGATATATAAAGAATGGAGCAATGATCTGTACTAATATGTTAGGAACAATTAGTGCTTAAAAGAAAATTTTGATACTCATACGAGTAATCAATACAACGAAAGTACCAATATCCAAAGAAGCAGATCTAAACAACCAATATTTATCAAGACGCCGAATAGAAAAGTTAGTTCATCCATACCGACATGGTATGAACAAGGCATGCTAAAATGAGGGTTATATATCTGAGCGAATAATTGAGCAGACGAACAAACTCAATAACCGTAATAATAGTAATAATATGTATCCGGGGTATCCGCAAATGATAGATAGGAGGGAAACTTACCAACTATGAAACTATTTATAATACAACCGCACATAATATAACATCTTACACTACCAACTAACAAGCAAACACCGATCAATGCAATCATGGTCACAAGTCTACGTGTGTGATGCCTTTATAATTATGTTGGCCACCCATAATTATAAGTGCATCCTTTCACACGTGTACTTGCTTCCAAGACTACACATCTCAATGATAACACACATATATACACATATACCACATTGCACATCTTAAACCACTCTAAAATAACACAGAAACGATGCTCCATCAAAACAATATTTATTTATATAAAGATAAAATCAAAAACGACAGAAAGAAAACGAAGGTCTCGAAGTGCCCAAAAGACGTAATATCTGAAAGAAATCATTGATAGCAACGTGTCGAGGTAAAAGACGGGATAAACTTATGCTGGGCCTCGCTTGGGTTTGACTTTGCTTTTGCAAAAGTCACCCGACTCCGCGGGTCCAGGCCTGCTACAAGCATCCGACAGGAGATCTGAGTCGACCTCCTTCTCCAACTCTTCTAACTACCCTTACACTTTCGGTTCCTCAAGAGGCTCATCCTCAATAGCTCGTAGGTCGATATAAAACTCAGAAAAAAACCAGAAAATAAAGTTCCTAGATAGCTAAACACATACATCCTATTATGCAGCTATATAAAAGACTTCTAGGTTATAGTGTAGGCTAAACCACCTACTTCTCTATAACCTGGCTCTGATACCAATCTGTCACACCCCGCCAAGGCGAAAACATAAGGCGTAACGTTATGGGTATCATCAGAACACAATGGTGTCAACAATAGAGAGAACTAAATGCATTAAACAAAACTAAAATGGACACAAAGTGTCATGACAATACCAAACACAAGAAAAAAAGGAGTCTTGTATTGAGGTAAAATAGTCATTCCAATACAAAGACATAACGAAATAATCCAAAACCTAAAACAATCATAGAATCAATTCAAACAAACACGAAACAAAAACTAAGGAAACTCCGCATGTAAGCCTACGGTCTCACTAACCAATCATCCTAACTTCACTTTCCTCATGATGCTCACCTGAAAATGATGCTTAAAACGTCAACATTAATGTTGGTGAGGGTCATAGGTTTACGACACAAAATTCAAACTTTCAATCAATTATTGTGATTAATAAAAGCAAGGTAGGACAAATATGAACTATCATGAACTTATGCTAACATGCAATCCAATCATCATACCAAATCAACAAAATCATATACTACGCCTCCGATCCAATCAAATACTGAGTAGGCATACTCATCCGATCCAATCAACAATACTTGACATGCCAAACACAGTACATGCAAGTAAATCACAACCCTTGACATGCCAAACACAGTAAATGCAAGTAAATCACAACCCTTGACATGCCAAACACAGTACATGCAAGTAAATCACAACCCTTGACATGCTAAACACAATACATGCAAGTAATTCACAACCAACATGTATCACAAAGTCATATAATAGTCATACGATGTCCACACTCAATTAAAACACATAATCACAGCAATTAAAATATTTCAAAACCATTTGCATCATTTCCATCCCAATTTAAAAACAATGTAAAAAGAAGGACTATAAAACTCACCTGATGCACAGCTACTTCACAATATCCTTGAATTCAACTAAACACAAATAAAACCCATGTTACACGCGATTAGGATAAATGCCCATGACGATGTAACAATCAATTGATGGACTACTAAGTTTATATTATGATTATAAACCCTTTATCATAAACCCCATAACTCATTTATACTCTAAATACCTTTAATCATTCATTATAGTTTTCTAGTTTTTCGGCAGAATTTTGTAGTCACTTTATGACCACAAATAAAATACTAAATCATCAAATTGACTTTTAGAAAAAATAATATTAAGCCAAACTATTTTATAAAAATTCAACATCACAAAGTACTCAAATTCGGATCTGAACGCACACCAAAAAGTTTGATTTTTCTAAAAATACTTAGACAATGAATTAGAGGTTGAGCTTTGAGCTGGAGTTAATAGACACATAAAATATGACCTCTGATTTTTGGCTAACCTCAATTCAACTTTTAAGTAGGGGTTTTACTCCCCGAAATCAGACCCAAATCTGACCCGAATTTACTGTTTTGACAACTTTTCTTGCAAAAATTATTTGACTAAGTTCCCACCTCAAAACCTTTCGGGGCTAGACTTTTTGGAAACTAAACTCTCTGAACTTTAATTTAGGCACAAGATTCAACCCAAAACTTGTTTGTATCATTGAGATATCATTCAATCAACACGACTCAAAATTCTGCCAGACCCTAACTTTCAATCTAACGCGTTCTAAACTAAACCGTTTACACCCACATGCTCTAAATCTAACCCCGAACACTCCCATATAGTTTTACATCATTAATTTACAGAAAATTTATGAACCCTAATTATTCCATCAATTAAAGTTACTAATTATAAAAAGATTAAACAAAAACTTAATTGAAAACATACATAAACCTTTACTTGATTACACACGAATTATCACCTCTAGATCTTTGATAGAAAAAATATTGTTTTTTCTTCTCTTGTTCTTTGGCCGGTCGATCAAAAAGAAAAAGGGGGAGAAGGGTTTTTGGTATTTATAAGGTTTACAAAGAAAGTTTAAATAATTTCCAAATACATTCCTAATTAGACTAGGACTTTGTTTCCTTTTTTTTCTTTCTTTAAAACCGACCCACAAACACCCCTTAATTATATATATTTATTATTTTTTTATTTTTATAATTTCGAAATTTATACATATATATATGTTATTTATATTTTTTTTATAAAAACTATATTTATTACATATTTACTTAAAACCCTTATTAAATAAATACATTAAACTTAAAATAAAAACACTTACACTACTTAATATTATTTTTCTCAAATTATTTTTTATTAATTACCTTATAAATAAATTGTCAAACATCAACATTCTAATTAAATTTTCAACTCGAAATTAACGATTCACACTTCATTGATTTTACCGACGATAAAATAATAAAAATCACTATACTTCCGAAATCACCATCACATACGAAATGAAATGACTAAATCATTCATTTCCACTCTCACAAACTCATAGAACAACACATATATCAAACCACATAAACCACCAAGTCGACTTACACACACAAATCAAAACACATAAAGCTAGGAAAGTCAACTTTAACGGTTAAACTAACCTCGATAAAGTCACGGTCGTCACAAAAACGGCTAGAAATGTTCCAGAAAACACATCCCCTGGAAAAGACAAAAAAGGAAGCGTCCTGGCCTGGCCGGACCCCTTAAATACACGGGTGGTCCCCTTAATTATAAGGGGGCCGACACCCTAATTAAGGGGACCGACCAGACAAAGATTCCCCCCGGATTGCCTATAAATACTGGACTATTCTCCACTGATTTTCTTACCTTTTGCAAACAGTTTCTTTCTATTCTAAATCAGTTTATACTTTCCTTTCATTCCTTTGATCATTTAATCCTAAAGCTTTGTTTCCAAGTGATCCAAGCTTTGATCCTTAAATGTAAGAGAAGAATACTTCCTACCATCAAGTAAAGAAGTATTATAGCTTAGTGTGTGTCCTTGCAACCTTGTTGCAATTGTATTATATCTTGTAAATCATTTGTGTATATTGTGAAGGTGTGTATTGTAGTTGTGTATAATAAGTAAATTGTGGTGATCATTGTAAGTATAGTTAGATCGGGGTGATCTTAGTAAGTAGTGTTAGATTGGTGTGATCAAGGTAGTGTTTAGTTGAAGTGAAGTTGTGAAGAGAAGTATAGAAAAGTTGTGAAGGGTAGAGAAGTTGTGAAGTGATGTGAAGTTGTGAAGTGAAGTGAAGTTGTATAGTGAAGGGAAGTTGTGAAGTGGTGAAGCAAAGTAGTGAATTATCATGAAGTAGTATGGTTAGTTATGATAGATTGGTTCTAGCTAGGATTAGAACTCGACATTTGGCTTTGTGTCAGAAATCGGTGTAAGCTTAGTTGTGTACGGTTTTCTCCGTCTAAAGGGAGCTTGTTGACATAGTGAAGAGAAATCTCGAGTTTGGTGCTCGGGGAGTGGAGTAGGGCGAAGAGGTGCTTCGTTACTGAACCACTATAAATCCTTGCGTTGTGGTTTGATCTTTCTAACTCTTATCTCTTGTCTTTTATATTATTTATTTACTTACTTGTATTGTCCGTATTGTGCACATATTGAGATCACATAAAGTCGAATCTAAGTTTTTATAAACAAACTATACATTAATCTAAAAAGCGGTAAACTATTCAACCCCCTTCTAGTTTTCCACACAAGAGATGCAATATTTTGAACAAACACCTATTTTTGATTATCTAGATAATGAGATAACAAGTGATAGTAATATGATTCCTTACTCTCAATATCTGCAAGAAACTCAACATGCGGTTGTTCAAGACACTAACTCTTCTGTACAACAAGATTCTATGATAATATCTATGTTTGAACAGATGTCTGAACAAATGTCTAATCATGTAACTAATTGGGATAAGGTTAATCAGGAAACCAAAACTATTAATGAATCCTTAACTAAGGAATGCGTCAAAACTTTTGAACAAAGATTTAATGTTGATTTAAGCAGTCGTGAAAAGTTGATTGATTCACAAACGAATGACATGATTCGAAATAGGAATGCACTTAAGCAAGAAATTGACTCACTAAAATAGAATCTT
The DNA here is from genome assembly GCA_026074375.1 of Tanacetum coccineum. NCBI lineage: Eukaryota > Viridiplantae > Streptophyta > Magnoliopsida > Asterales > Asteraceae > Tanacetum > Tanacetum coccineum. The sequence goes on along the minus strand of BQNB010112642.1, from coordinate 9,870 downwards.
TCTAAACAAATCAAGGAAAAGGAATTGTTATTGCAAACATTTAATGTTTTCAAAAAGGAATCCAAAGAAAAAGAAAATAAATCCATGGACAAAGAAATTGATTTAAAAAAGAAAATAAAGGAACTTGATAATATTGTTTAAAAAGTAGGTCAATCTGCGCAAACAGTGCACATGCTAACGAAACCACAAGATTTTTATGATGATACTCACAAACAAGCTCTTGGTTATCAAAATCCGTTTTATCTTAAGAAAGCTCAGCGGATTAAGCCAATGTTGTATGATGGAATTGTGATATCTAAGAAACATGATGTGATTTCTATGGTTGATGAAGAAGAGACTTTGATTTTAGAGGAAGAGAGTCGATCAAAAATGCTTGCAAAACAAAATGATCCAATTTCAAAAGAAAAGAAAATTAATATCTCTCCAATTAATTATTCCGAGTTGAACAAATTGTCTGAAGATTTTGGAAAACGTTTTGTACCACAAATGCAAATGTCTGCAGAACAAGCTTTCTGGTTACCGCTTTCAAACCCTAAGTCTGAACAACTTAATGTTACACAAACACCAGTTGAAATAGAGGTTCGTAAAGAACTTCCAAAGGTAAGTTTGGTAAATACAAGTTTTCAAAAGCTAAAAAATCACCTTGCCAGATTTGACAAGGTGGTGAAAGTAAGAACCACACCTTATGTAATAACTAAGGGTTCATGGGGTTTTGAGCATACCAAACAAGTTTTCAAAGAAGAAGTCATTTCATTTAAAAATCCTTTATGAGCATCATTTAAAGATTTTGAAAATGGTCTTCACAGTAAACTTAATGAAGTGAAAACGGTGTTTAACCAAATGGAAGCTGCTGTTGATCGGTGTTTTGTAGACAAGAAATATTTTGATATTCAAAAGAAAGAACTTTCTCTTGATAATGATCGACTCTTAGACCATATTATCTGTCAAGATGTGATGAGTATTGTAATGCATGATGCTTCTGTACCTGTCAATGTGTTACCTGCTAATAATAAATGTCTTGTGAATGATAATCTTGAAATTCAGAGATTGGAGCAGGAAAATGATCACTTATTTGAACTTCTCTTATCTCAAGATATAGTTCACATTTGTGTAAATTCTCTTGCTTCACGCAATGATTGTCGTGAAATGCAACAGGGTTTTATTCATGAATATAATGAGAATCTAATGCTTAAGGCTGAGCTTGCCAAAAAGGAACACATGGTTGAAAAGAAATTTTTTGATGAAGTTGTACTCAGATGTTCACGTCTTGAAAATCGTGGAGCTAATCTTGAACTTAAATTACAACATCAAAAAGAGAGTTTTCTGAATAACAGATCTTTAAACAATCAAAATGCTCCTGAAATTCTAGAATTTTTCAAAATAAATGAATGGCAAGCTAAGCTAGTCGCAAAAGATGTCTCAATTGCTAATTTGAGAAAACATATTGAGAGTTTATAAGGAAAAAATGTGGTTGAAAAGGAAGGCACACCAAATAATGCCAAGGTTATTACCCCCAGAATGTTTAAGCTTAATTTAGAACCTCTAGCTCCTAAAGTATTGAAAAACAGGGATGCTCACATAGACTATATTAAGCACTCTCAGGAACATGCCGACACTCTTTGGGAAATAGTCGAACACGCGAGAGCACTCAGACCTATAGATAGGGATTTAAACTCTGCTTGTATGTATGTTCAACGAATTCAGGAGGTGCTAGTTTATGTCACAAATACATGCCCTAGTTTAACAAAACCTAGCGAGAAATTGGTTGCGGTCACACCATTGAACAAAAACAAGAAAGTTAGGTTTACCCAACCTGCTACATCATCAAGTAACACTACAAAATAGGTAGATTCACACAAAACACAAGATTCTAACAAACCTGTGTTGCCTTCTACAGGAATGAAGAGTTCTACTAGTGCTAGCAGATTACAACCCTCAGACAATACCAAGAACAATAGGATCTCACGAACAACCAGTAGCAACCCAAAGAATAAAGTAGAAGACCACCCTAGGAGCGTTAAATCTAATTCAAATAAAAAGAATCGTGTTAGTGAACCTGTGTGTAATGCGAATGTTAAGCATACAATGTTGAATGCGAGTTCTGAATTAATTTGAGTTAAATGTAATCAATGTATGTTTGATGCAAATCATGATGTGTGTTTTTTTGAATTTGTTAATGATGTGAATGTGCGTTCTAAATCTAAATCTGCTAGGAGGAGCAAAAAGAAGAACATTTAGAAACTAACTGGAAAAGTGTTCACTAATATTAGATATAGGTAGAAACCTACAAGACGGACCTTCACAATAGTTGGAAATTCGTGCCCTTTAACTAGGTTCACCCCCACTAAAGTAGTGCCTCTTAAGGAAACCACTTCAAAATCAGTAACTACTCCTAATCTAGAAATTAAGATATACCGTAGGAAAACCAAAGTTGCAAAATCGATAGATTTGAGCAGTCAACCTAGTATCTTAGGATCTATGCCTTCTAACATCTCGGAACCCAACAAAAATTGGGGATCCACTGTTTCAAATTCTCCATCTTCTTCTCTTTTCAATTTTAGGTTGTCCAAATTATTCTCTGGTATTTAGACTCCGGATGCTCCAAGCATATGACCAAAAACTGCTCTGAGCTCATCAACTTTGTTCATAAATTTTTGGGTACTGTCAGATTTGGTAACGATCAGATTGCACAGATAATGGGCTATGGTGACTATCAGATGGGAAACGTTATGATTTCTCGGGTTTACTATGTGGAAGGGTTAGGACACAACTTATTTTCTGTTGGGCAATTTTGTGATTTCGATCTCGAGGTAGATTTTTGTAAACACACCTACTACATTCGTGACTTAGAAGGTGTTGACCTACTCAAGGGATCAAGGGGCTCAAATTTATAGACTTTGTCTCTGGAAGATATGATGTTATCCTCTCCCATTTGTCTCTTGTCAAAAGCGTCAAAGACCAAGTCTTGGTTATGGCGTCGAAGGCTATCCCATTTAAACTTTGATTACATCACTACACTAGCCAAACAAGGACTGATTCGTGGGCTACCCAGATTAAAGTTTCAGAAGGATCACTTATGTTCCGCCTGTGCTCTATGGAAAAGCAAGAAACACTCCCACAAACCCAAAGCTAAAGACTCCATTCAAGAAAAGCTCTATCTGTTGCACATGGACCTTTGCGGGCCGATGAGGATTCAAAGTATCAATGGGCGAAAATACATACTGGTTATTGTTGACGGTTACTCTCGGTTTACTTGGGAAAAATTTCTAAGATCGAAGGATGAAGTTCCAGAGTTCGTGATTAAATTTCTCAAAATGATTCAAGTTCGTCTCAATGCGACAGTCCGAAATATCAGAACCGATAATGGCACAGAGTTTGTCAATCAGACCCTGAGAGCTTACTATGAAGATGTCGGGATCCCACACCAAACATCGGTGGCTCGCACTCCACAACAGAACATCATTGTCAAAAGACAGAACTGAACTTTAGTGGAAGCTGCACGCACCATGTTGATATTTTCTAAGGCTTCGTTATTTCTCTAGACAGAAGCAGTTGCGACAACTTGTTTTACATAAACCGATCATTAATCCGTAAATGTCACAACAAAACACCGTATGAACTTCTCCAAAACAGGAAACCCGACTTATCTTATCTTTACATCTTTGGTGCTCTTTGTTACCCCACCAATGATAGTGAGGATCTTGGCAAGTTGAAACCGAAAGCAGATATTGGAATCTTCGTTGGTTATGCTCCTGCAAAGAAGGCTTTCCGAATCTACAACAAGAGGACCCGTCTGATCATTGAAACTATTCATGTTGACTTTGATGAGCTGACAACCATGGCTTCTGAACAATTCAGTTCAGGACTCGGGCCTCAACTTTTGACTCCTAGAACAATCAGTTCAGGACTCGTGTCAAATCCTCCTTCTCCAACACCTTATGCACCACCAACTAAGAAGGACTAGGATATTTTGTTTCAACTGATGTTTGATGAATACTTCTCTCCTCCACCCAGTGTTGCTTCTCCAATTCCTGCAGTCGTTGCTCCAGTACCTGCTAATTCAACCAATTCACCTTCCTCAACTCCAGTTACTCAAGATGCACCATCTCTAAGTACTTCACAAACTCCTCAAGAATCACAATCCCTAGTTGATTCTCCCGATGTTGTAGAAGAGTTTCATGATATTGAAGTTGCACATCTAGATAATGATCCCTTCTTTGGTGTTCCAATTCAAGAACCAAATTATGAAGAATCTTCTTCAAGGGATGTTATTCCAACTAATGTGCACTCAGTCAATCAACCACCTTAACATCTCAGTAAATGGACCTGTAACACCTCGTATTTCACGGTCAATATTAAATCTCGACTCCGTTCCTATTTTTGCTTTGAATAAAATTTTTTGTTTTACTTGATTAGCCGATTTAGTAAAAATCCGCGTTTATGCTATTCACGAGTCGCGCTTTGGATATTTATCCGTTATATCATTTAAGATCGATAAACTCATATTTTCGCTCCGGGAGCCTAACTATTTTATTTTTAGTATTTTACGTTTCTAATGATAATGAGGGGTTTACAGCCTGAGAGACTGGCACAGGTTTTATGGTGATAATAATCAATTCTAAACACAATAAACATGCAAGAAAACAATCAAAAGATAAAAGAGCGGTACAAGCCAAATGATAGAAAACCGTATTAGCTATATTAAATTCGATTAAATGCTGGTTAGTTTATTTAGTGCAATGGTTTCTTATCTCAAAGCGGCATATCGTTCTTAAGACTTAGGCAGGACATCATCCTAAGACCTAGACACGTTGAATCCTGTCACAATTAACGTATCCGCGTAAAGCATCCTTTTAGTTTAATTATAATCTATATAGGGATTAAAGCAATGGTGATCTTGATAAACCCTAGCTTATCGGGACTTTACCCACTTACTGTTTGACGGTATTTTATATACTGGTAGTTCACTGTTCAAATCTTTATCAATGAATTATGAACATACTTGTTAAAACATTACGGGTCACCTGCCGGTCCAACTAAGCTCATAATTCAAAGACAAAGACAGAACATTATTTGTGATCCTATTGGACCAGTAATATAAAACACGATATGGAGAGCTATCCCGGTATCTAGTTCACTTGTTAGGTGTAACTAGACCCAGTTAAATGATAGATCGCATATTCAAACACGTAGACAAGTATCATGTGATAAACATAATTAAACTTTTCAACGATAAATTAAGAAATTGATTTTAAAACAAACCAAACATTAAATCTTCATTAAGATGGCTAATACCCTAGGTAATTATACAAGCGTGATCAAATAACCAAGGTAAACTAAAAGTATTACCGAACGATACCAAAAATTAAATGATTACAAGAGTATAGGTATTACACGGTGTCTTCTATGGAATCGTGATCGATGCTTGACCTTTGTTTGCTCTTCTTTTCTTCAGAAAATTGTCTTTTATGTGTATGGTATGGATAATATGATTCTGCACACTGAAAACTCGTTTTTGAGTCTTCTATTTATAGTGTCTGAAAAAGTCTGGATACGCCGTATTGAGCTAGGCCAATACGGCGTATTGGGGTATTTTCCTTGGAGTGCCCTCTAAGTTTATAATCAATAAAATATTCATTCCCAAAATATAAATATCTCCGTATCTTTGAATGTCTATCCAGCTGGATACGGCGTATGGTAGACGAGTGATACGCCGTATTGGGAATTATTTGTACGCGTTTTCTTATGAAGAGTTGGCGCTGATACGCCGCATCTCTTTTTTTGGATACGGCCTGTTGGTCAGAAATAAGCAATCTTCAAATATCTTTGTTTTAGCTCCAAAATACGCGCCTTTTAGCATGTCTTCACAAATCACTCCGTAATTACTGCAAATAACACTTTTAAGCAATTTAGTACGAATTCTTGCAATAATTATATAAAAGTGGGTAACTTATTCTCGGGATAAATGATGGTATAAATGTAACCTGTAGAACTATATCTACTAACTATGCCTAGGGATCCTTTTATAGACTAAGGAAACCCTAATGGGCTTTACAAAACGCGAATAAAGATAACGCATATCCGTTCCTAAGATATCTCATGCATATCTTTAACTCTAACTAATTTCTGCCTAAGCAGACTTAACTATTACATAAACAGTATTAACTATTTAATACTGCCAGTACTAACTATGATAAACCTTCTACCAGTACTAACTATTATACTAGCAGAATTAACTATAATACTAACAGAATTAAGTCTGTCATACAAAATTCCTAACAGATAGGTACGCTCATTTGCTCGGTCGTGATTAGTTTCATATCATATGCTTGGCAAGGATACACATCTTTACTACTAGAGCTAAGGAGAAACAAGTTAAAAGGTAAATTGGGTTTTTAGGCTTAAGGTTGATCATTCTAATAACATTTCACCAAAAGTACCACACCAACAAGGCAGTTGAATCATACATACATGGCCGTAACGACGGAATAGACATATATAATTTGATCACATCCTCATTCGAGTTTAAACAAGGGTTAGGATGAAGAATGATATAGGGTAGGGATCTTCTAACTTTCACCAAAAGTAATAAACCAACAAGGCGGATGAATCATGCATACATGGCCGTAACGACGGAATAGACATGCATGACTCGATCTCAACCTCGTTCGAGTAAAACCTAAGGTTAGTTGCTAGGAAAGGGAAGTAAATTGTTGTTAAATAAAATTCACAAAACAAATAGATTAAGCCTGAACAAATTAGGTACATAGTAGCTAGAAACTTTTCCCCGACCGTTCCATGATAAAGACTCATAAATATATACAAACGTCTCGATCATAGAAATGACAAAGACAACCTAAGTTGGCGTTCCCATAACGGTTAACTTCCTAATCATCTTAAACTTTACATACTTTTACAAATGTAGTAATATCAGCCACTTTTTTACAAAACTACACATCGTTGATTTTTACCATACATGAAAGAATAATCAATCCTCTAAGTAATTTATCAGTTTAAGTTCAACGAACCAACTATAAATCTTTCCTTCTTTTTTGATGCAATTTTCTATTTTTCCATTTTTTTCCATATCATAACAATACTAATCTCGATGTAATTTCACCGTCTTCACCATCATAATTTTTCCGGATAATTTTTCTTTGGAACACTTCATCTTCGGACATAATACATAATTGTGAAACTAGCAAAATACACGAGCTACATATTTTTCTATTGCATTGTGCAATTTTCCGACCTAACCAGAGATAGAAACTTTCACTTTGACACGGAAAATACAAAACTTTACACAAAAGCAACTAGCAACTTTGATTAAATATGCTTAATCTATAGGGTATGCTAAGGTGTAAAGGTGTAACGAAATACACATTTGGTGTGAAAAAGACAGGGATGACTCAATAGGTTTTTCTAGGGGATCTTACTCTTATAGTGAGAGTAAGCAAAGGGTTACACAGGGTTTTAACTAACCAGTGTAGTTAGTTAATTTTATAACATGTAGGCTTTTTGGTGTATTCCTAGAAATTTACCAGTTAAACTTGTTACTCCATCTAAGTCCATAGTACTCATCATTGTGGTTTTGAGTGATATATCAAGCCAAGTTCTAAAGTCCACTACATCACCAACACACTCATAATTTTGTGGAATTTTTAGTAAACGTTAGGAAACGGAATCGGCTTAATTCTCACAATTTATCATTAAGGGTTATAGTGTGCGAGGTCATGTAACTAGTAATTTTTACAAAAGTTATGCTAAAAAAATTTAAAATTTGGCATAATTTAAGCATATAATATATTATTTATAAAATAAAGGACAAGTAGCCGTTCTAATTCTCCATTAAAATAAAATGACAAGTAGGGCGTTCCTAAATCTCATCCCCGCCACATAAATATAACCAACGTCCTTATTGTATAAGATAAAACAAATAAAGAAAATAGGAAATTAATTAGAACGAGAAATCCCTTGATATGTTGCTGTCTGGATGATTCCTCCAATTTGAGTTGCTTGAGCAAAAGTTGTTTGACTAGAGGCTTTCAAAATGCTCATACTAGTCAACGACAGCACGTCCTTTGTTTAGTAGAGTATACCATATCGTCGATTTCCTTATAGCAAGGTCCTGCATAAAAGTTTAGAAGACAAAAAGTGCAATTCATATCTCTGTTATACAATGGTTACAATGCAGGAAAACAATTAAAACACACATGTGTACAAAGATCAATACTCCGTATCCCAAAATACAAGGATACGCTAATTGGTTCCTGTAAAAATACATTAAAATTTTCAAAGTAAACTAGAATATTAAATTACAGACTAGATAACTCCAGACACATCCATTCGCCGTATCCAGAGGGTTCGATAAACGCGTATGGAGTGTCCCCTGGGAAGGAAAGACTTCCTTCAAACAATTAAAAAAACAATGCGATCAATGCGATAAACAATTTAAAAACGACCGGGTTGTCTCCCGAGAAGCACTTTTGTTTTAGCTAGTCATTAAGTTTGACTTTTTCTTTTCCGCTCTTCATTCATCGAGCTCAATGATCTCGTTATCCTCCGTATTGAAACTCCTATCATAGTATTTTTTTAACCTTTGCCCATTGACCTTAAAGCTCAAACCATTTTTATCGTTGATTTCTACGGCTCCAAATGGGTACATGGTTTTTACAAAGAAAGGTCCGGACCATTTTGATTTGAGTTTCGCCAGATGTAACTTCAAGCGAGAGTTGAATAGCTAGACCTTATCTCCATTTATAAAGTTTTTATCTCCTTGGAGTCTAGAGTCATGCCATCTCTTGGTTCTTTCCTTGTAGATTCAAGTATTCTCGAATGCTCCATCTCGTAATTTCATTAACTCGTTCAGCTCCATGAAACGATTTTTTGCAGCAGCCATAAGATCCATATTACACTGCTTTAATGCCTAATATGCTTTATGTTCAATCTCTACCAGAAGATGACAAGCTCTACCATAAACCATTCTAAAGGGGGTGCATCCCGTCAGAGTTTTATAAGCAGTTCTAAATACCCACAATGCATCATTGAGCTTTCAGACCAATCCTTTGGGTTATATCCGACCGACCTTTCTAAGATACATTTAATAGCTCTGTCGGTGACCTCGGTTTGTCCATTGGTCTAAGGGTGATATGTTGTTGATATTTTATGAGTGACCACATATTTTAACAATGCTTTTTCCAACTGAGAGTTACAAAAATGTGTTCCTCTATCACTGATTAGGGCTTTAGGAACCCCAAATCTGGCAAAGAACCCTTTCAGAAACTTAACTACTACACGAGTATCATTTGTAGGGAGAGATTAAGCTTTAACCCATTTAGACATGTAATCCACCGCTACTAAAATGTATTTGTTACCCCTGGAGTCAAGAAAGGGCCCCATAAAATCTAGTCCCAAAACGTTAAATACTTCACATACCTGAATATTATTTTGAGGTATCTCATTTCGTGATGATATGTTTCCTGATTTTTGACATGCGTCGCACTTCATTACATAATCTTTAGCATCTTTAAAGATACTGGGCCAATAGAATCCTGCTTCGTAAACCTTTCTTCTTGTAACAGAAGCACTGTGATGTCCCCTACTGGCACCAGAATGGCGGTGTGTCAAGATTTCAAGGATTTCATTTCTAGCCACGTATCTTCTCATTACATTATCTAGACACAATCTAAATGCGTATGGTTCATCCCAAAAGTAGTTTCTTACTTGAGAGAAGAACCGTTTTCTCTTTTCCGGCATCTATTTTGGAGGTACAACTTTTCTGACAATGTAGTTTACATAATTCGCATACCATGGCTCTTCGTCATTAAGTTTGGCCTTTAATATCATCAAATGTTCATCGGGAAATTTATC